>CAOGCB011058902.1:0-36466 GCA_948266635.1 Cnidoscolus chayamansa | reverse complement strand
GCATGCCCTAAAAGCTATGGTGTTAATGTAGCAAGACTGGCTGGTAAATTTTTTGCCCACTTCATTGCATCTTCATCTGGAACTTCCACAAGTATTAAAATCAAGATATTTTAAAGTGATTTACCCATGTTATTTGTAGTGGCACCAACAGTTCCTTTTGAATGTGGACCCAAAGTCTCCAATTCCTTGTTTAATATAATCTTTTTTCAACATGGTAAAATTGCATGTTACCTTGTAAAGTATAATGATTTTCGGGATACGTGAATAGTTGGCATACTATCAATGGAAAACTTTATGTTGCATCTATGGATATAATTTGCCAATTTTTGTTGGCAATAGTTTTGAGAGGGCTCTTGGGAATAAATTCCAGTTCTTACTAGTAATCATTTCAGGACTCCCAGATTCTATCCTTGAAAAAGCTGCTGCAAAATCTAGAGAATTTGAGGCTGTGTATGGCAAAAACAGTAGTGGTAATGGTGAAATGGTAGCCTTCATACAAAATTTGATTGATGTTGCTACAAATTTGAGTTGCCACGGGTTAGATATCAACTCGTTTACTAAGCTTCAGCGTAGAGCAAGAATGCTTCTGCAGCAAAATTGAAATTGAAGAGATACCATCCTGTCTTCCGAGCCAGAGTAGCATTGCTTTCAATTTTTGGAATCATCTGATGTGATGCAAATGTTGCAACAATTTTGCATGCAATTGGATTTGACAATTACATCGCTGGCCATTTAGAATTTGATGTAGAAAGTTTCTGTAAGCACAAATCCTTTGTATAGTAATTTATATGCGAGGAAATAGTTTAGTGTTGCAGCAATCGAGGATGTGATGATCCTATAACGTTACACTTTGAGGAAATGCCAGTGAGGTGGTGGGGTTCGTCCAACAAATTGAAAGTTGGTTGGCGCCCGTATTAGGCAAAAAAAATGTCATGATCATGCAATTGCACTTGTTTTGAAAGTGATCACACATTAGTTAATATGGGTGGGTTCATCTTACACTACATTATTGCAGTTGCACTTTGTATCTTTTTAGTCATTGGGTGGTTAATGGTGGTGGATGTGACATTTCTTAATATTGAACTTTCTTGCTTAAAAGTAATTTTCTTATGATTGATGCCCAGAAAAAGGGGAGGAGTAATATTGAAGGAATGAGGAATGTTTTGTACAGATGGAAAACCATATTAGGATTTAGGATTACTCATTTATACTAAATGTTGATCATCTTCGATTTCATCTGTTGATGTGTCATCTTCATTCTCGTAATTCAATTCCTGAATAAAAATTAGCGTATGTATTTAATACAAGATTAGTATAGGCTATGGTGAATTTATTAAGCAGAAGCCACCCTCTTTCAACTGTGGGACAAAAACGATGCTAACCTGATAGTGTCTCAGAGTGCTTTTCTGGATGGCCGCAATTGTTCGAAACACAATGTACAATGGAAGAAGAATTCCACTAATCCTTAAGGAAAGTATCTGAAGCAGTTGGTAGAAAAAAAAAATGTTAATTCGGGTGTTAAATGGGTAATTGAAGTGCGAAAAAACAGCCAGAAGAAGAAATTAAATTACTTGCCGTGACAAGAGTAAAGGGGTAATCCTCTGTTCCTCCGGTGAGTGTAGCCACGAAATGCTTTAAAAGCAAAAGTGCAGTCAACTGCTAGTTCAATTTAAACATTTAAACAAAAAACAATTAGGATCGCAAAAAAGAAAAAAGAAATGTGCACGATTACATTAGTTCCTAGATGAATGAGGGTGTTTATGCATATCATGATAGAAAAAGATCTACAATTTGAACTTACTGATAAGGCCAACAATCGGCAGTAAGAGGCGCTTCTATCCGCAGCAAACGTGTCATCATCTATTTGGCTTTCTGGCTCATTTTCAATTCTCGCAATTTCCAAGCTTTCTCTGTTTTATAAAATTCAAAAAAAAACCATTCCATGACCCATAAAGCACCTTTAACTTCTATGACTGCATTTCCCAAATTTTATGTGTGGAAAATAATCTACGTGTGTACCTAATTGTCATTTCTTCCATTTGCTGACACTTTTTTGAAGTTGCCGTGTATCCTGGTTCATACTTCTGCAAAAAAAGGAAGAAGAATATGCTCAGGTCAAGCTCGCCATTTATTTTCTCTCATCTTTCAATTTCAATACGCAGTTACCATGTCACAAGGTCTCCTTCAGTCGGTAAAGATCTTCACCAAATTCTATTTTCGTTGAAAAAATTACATTAATATTTAGTTCAACTACCAAACTTACTGCTTAATTGGTTTTTCCCCCTTGAACTACTGGAAACCATATAAACATCACCAACAATATTATATGAAAGGCCAGAAAGAAAAAAGACATGAAGTTTTAACATAAAGAAAAGATGAATAAAGACAAGAGAGCAGACCCAAAAGCCAAAGCCAAAGACGGACAATGTTTTTTTTTCATTTTTACATTTACGGATTTTGAATGAAGAACATACGTTAAACCCAATTCGAACCATAACAAGAAAAAACATACAAAGAACGCAGAGGATAGACCCACAAATTTTTGTTTAATGATATCAGAAATATCTGAGCCCAGTTGGAAAGGAAAAATAAAAAACGAAAAATGACCATAGCGTACAAATTCATACCTGCAAACATATTTCACAAGTTGTGTTTCCCTTCTCGTTACACCATCTCTGTATGCAATCTCTGTGTGCAAACTGAATCAAGAAACCCAGTTTGGAAAAAGAAAGTAGAAGCTTATTAATTGAACATGGAAGAGAAAGAAAAAAAAAAAGAGAGAGACATCATCGACAGGAACAGAGCATCCATAATTGTAATACCTTAACAGTTCCTGAACAAGAGCAGGGAGCTTCCAAGCTCTTGCGGCTTTCAAATTCTGCTTCATGACAAATTCTACAGTGAAATACTGCGCAAGTTGATGGAAAATCATCTATGAACAAAACTACGTCTCCCATTTTCACTTATGCTTATTTTTCTCTCTCCTTTTCCCCAAAGAACCTCTCTGTTTTTCCTTTTTCTTCTTCAAAACTCTGTATCGTGCAGTCTCTCTCAGCTCTAAATAGAAAGAAAAAAGGAAATGGGCATGAATGTCCAAAAATACCCTTATAATTTAAAATGCAATGGTAAATAAAGAATTATGCATAAGAGAATATACGAGCAATATGCATAAGAAACATGCTCTTACAAGAAGGGGTTTAATGTTAATATGTATTGTTTGATTTAAGGCTAATAAATGAGAAAAATCATTAAATATTTATTACAGAAAAAAATTGTAATATAGTTATTTATTTATGGACAGATATGGACTAAATCAATGGACAAGGTGTCATGGGAAGCTTGGATTTTATTATAAAAATCATTGGAAGTGGAATGAAGCTGGAATCATGCTGAGCTGTAGATGTGTGTGTATGAAAGACTTGGGAGGTCATATAGAGTTTGAATTCCCACTTACAGCTTTCTTCAATTAATAAAACCATTTCATTTTCTTCTATTTTAAACCACACTAATTTGTTAAATCATTACAGGACTTGTCACATGCTAATCATTGCCCCTTCTCACACCACTTTCCTGATTTAGTTGCATACCGAATCTCATTATCTATCCCTGATTATAGTAATTGTGGAATGACAATAACAGTTTTAGTGGGAAAGCATATGGGTGTTTGTGTAATATCATAAAAGAGTAATGCTGTTTAGATCAACTTCATCGGTATGCATACAATAATGATTTTAGAAATTTATAAAAAATTATAAAAAAAAAAATTATAATAGTGAAATACGATATTTCTGTCAGTATGCGACGTGCCAAATTCAAATGGAGTTTTCTCTTTTTGATATTTGAATGAAAAGCCTCCCATGTCCGATCTGCCGTTAACTGCTTCTAAAGGCCTACCTGAAATTCAAAAATATGGGGCCCTTTATTTGAAGATGGATGATTGAATTATGAATATCCCCTCCTCCTTGGGTTTTATTTTTATTTATTATTTGAAGAAAAGAAGCTTATCCCTTCTGCTGGAATCGATCTTATCTATTATTCTAACTAATAACAACAAACTGGATTTGCCATTACTAAGCCCACGATTGGGGGATAAGGGAGTGCCACTTTTCAAGGCTTAGCATTTAGCAATTAGCCAAGCAAGTGGCATCCTCACGGGGACTCCTTTCATTTTTATTCTTTTTTATTATTATTGTGATTTTGGATGCCTTCACGTCCCTTCTCAATCTTCATTACGCCATCCACCACGTTAACTCTCGTTTTCCTTCCTCAATTGTAGCAGAAAAATAAAAATGGTTTTGATCAGTTCTGCTTTTTTCCCCTGCAAGTTTGGAGTATATTATGCACTCTGCTGCCCCCCAGACTTTCAAGTACAAGTTTTTGGTAATTTTCTCTTTTCTAAAAGAGTCTTTTTAGGTATGTACTAACTACTTGCTACTCAATATGTCATTAGCTTCTCAAAATATAAGCAATGTTGCTTAGAAGAGGGTGGATGTGATTTTAATCAGATTTGTCACTTTCAGTAGGTCTGACGATTTTGGTGAATGTCACCTAAGCTTCTATATTTATATATATTTATAAAGTTGATTAGGACGAAGAAGATGGAAGTTAGTGGCATCTTTGCTTCAAATTCAAACATAATAAAAAGGCTTCAAGAGTTTTTCTTTTTCTAATCAAAGGTAATATCTCATATATTGAAATAGAAGGCCTAAGGCTTTTTACAGTTCATGGTTCTAAAATCAAAACATCTAAGGATGAGGTTTATGGCCCAATAAAAACCCTACCCTGGAAAAATTTAAACCTGGCCACACCGTCGTATAAATATAAATACTACATCGCAAGGCCAAACCGTGGTCTCATCGTCAGACCCTAAGCCCAAACCACGGTCATAAAGCTTATTTCTATTTTCTCTTAATTTAAATAAAAATTATAAATACCTATATCTTATTTCTTTTTAATAAATAATATTTTATTATCATATTAAATTAATTTCTCTTAATTTCACTTCACATTCAAACATTATATAGGAAAAATAATTTTCCGAAAATAATTTTTGTATTTATATCTCCTTGACTTTGAACACGTCACTCTTGACACTATGGCGGGCCCCAGAGGCGAAGCAGGTCCAGCTCATCAAGAAGTCCATTTGCTGCCAAAGAAGTATTCTCCCTGCCTTGTGTTTTACTAGTGATCTTGTCTTCAACCGGAAGCCTGAAATCGGACTATCTGGTTCCTTCCCAGGCTTAGAAGGACCGCCACAAAATTCCATCGCTTCATTAGTAAGCTAGAGCGCAAAAGCCATGTTTCTCCTTGATTGGTTCTATGGCGTCCTGGCGTCTCTAGGTCTCTGGCAGAAAGAGGCCAAGATCTTGTTTCTAGGGCTCGATAATGCCGGCAAAACCACCTTGCTTCACATGTTGAAAGATGAGGTTCGTTTTTTTAGCTCCGTTCGCCTTTGTTAATTGTGTAATTTGCTTGGTTACTCTCTTCGATCTTATATTTAAATTGGGGAAACGGAGGGGAAGTTTGTGATCTCTGATTTGTCTTTCGTGTTATTAAATGTCTGTTGGTACTCCGAGCAAGCGAATATTTGGCCAGATACGTGTTCAATTTTCTTTTTCGTAGCTGTTAGCTTGCTAGGTAAATACAATTGAATAATGATTGGTATTACTGAAGTCAGTTACTGTTATTATTATTATTAAGTTATATCTAAATCTTCTTGTTAATGAGCCGTTCTTTAATTTTGGAAATAAATTACTCGTACATTTCTGTCGAAATTTATGTCTATTCTTGTCCGGTGCTGCCTTTCATTTTTTAGCTTCCCAACTAAGTGGTTTACTCAACCGAGTTACTCTTTTTTTTTTTTTAATTATTCTGATTACAGAGATTGGTTCAGCATCAGCCTACTCAATATCCTACATCTGAAGAGCTCAGTATTGGGAAAATTAAGTTCAAGGCATTTGATTTGGGTGGTCATCAGATTGCTCGCAGAGTCTGGAAAGATTACTATGCCAAGGTAAGCTAATCATAATTCTCTAGCTAGTTTTTTAGCTATATTGTAATAAAAGTTCTATTAAGTGTTCCAATGGGTTTTTTTTTTTCGGTTATGTATTCCTCTTGGTGCCAAGTGGCATAACCAGTGAGGTAAATTGGCCTATCCAAAGGTCTCTTCTTATGCCTGAGATTTAATCATAATGATCCTCTGTATATGTTATGTAGACACATAATTCAGTATCTTTGTTTGTCAGCTCAGCCAATTTGATAAACTTGATATCTTCAGTACTATGTTTGGTGCTTGGCTTTTATCACGTGTAATCTATTTTCTTTTTTCATATTTGGCACTTTCCTGTGCGTATTCCTGTTTATCTGACTTTTTAGTTCTATATTTGGTTTTTGCTAGTAAGCATGAGCAGAGAAAAGAGTTTTTCTTATTCACGAGGCAGCTGCCTTATTTATACATTCAGTAGAGTTAGCTATCCAGCTCAGTAGCTGGTTTCACACTTGCTACACTATCACAACTAACTCTATCATAAGTATCTAGACTAGCTTGATACTCCCCCTCAAGTTGAACATAAATGTCGCTTATGTTTAACTTGCGTAATAAATACTTGAACTGAGTAGGAAATAGAGCTTTTGTGAACAAATCTGTAGGCTGCTTCTTCATGCTCAAGTACCCTAGCAAGTAGCATGACCAACCCTTGTAAAACCTTCTCTCTTGTACAATGACCATCAATTTCTATATGCTTGGTCCTCTCATGTAGAATGGGTTCTTAGAAATTTGTATGGCTGAAACACTGTCAGAAAACACAACAACATTCAAGTCACTAAGTAGAGAAACCAGCCAAAGCACTTCTGAAACTGTAGTTGCCATTGACCTATACTCCGCCTTTGCTGAGCTCGTAGAAACTATCTGATCTTTCTTACACTTCCAACTAACCAATGAACTCCCATGCAACACACAGTAACCCATTAATGACCTCCTAATTTCAGAACAGCCAACCCAATCACTATCTGAATGTATGGCAACCTCGAGCTTAGAACCAGCTGACATAAATAACCCTTGACCTGGTGACACACTCCCTCTAAACCTCGTGACCCATCCCTTTTATCAGCCAATCCAATCGTCCTCCATGTGGAAAGGACTTAGATAAAACAATGATTAGAGAGGAAAACCAAACAGCACCGATGCTCACTACCTGCAAGCAGAGAGCAGATTAAAAGTGAAGGTGGGAACATAAAGGACATTATGAAGTAGGAGCTTATAATTAAGTTAAACTGACCCTACAGCTGTTACAAGAATGTTATGTCCATTTGGCAAAGCAACAGTAGCCTTAGATACAAGATTAAAGGTAACAAACAAGGACAAATCACAGGCAACGTGATGAATTGCACCAGTATGAACAATCTACTATGCAAACATTAGAAGTAACAAAGTTACTTGTAGTGTCTGAGGATTTGAAGTAGTTGTTGATGCAGATGCAATAGGATGATTGTCATTTAGGAGTAACATAAGCTTTTATATCTACTCATTAGACAAATTAAGTGAACTAACATTTTCAGAGATCATTAAGGAAGAAGTTGTTGGGGATGTGGATGACTGAGCAATTACTAGTCTAGCTGCATTAGCAGAACCAGACTTAGACTTGTTGAACTTAAAGTCAGGTGGAAAACTAGTAAGTCTACAACACTGTGCTTTAATATGGCCAGATTTTCAACAGTGAAAACACACTAATCGGCTTTGGCCTTCCTAATGGCCATTGCTGATGACTCAGTGAATGACTGAGTTTGCAGCAAAAGGAATCTCTGTGTCTCCTCCCTAAGAACCATATTATAAACTTGGCTTTCATTAGGATAATCTCTGATCACAACGCTTGATAAGACTCATTAAGTCCATTAAGAAACTTAAAGATGTAATCCTTTTGGATTACATCTATGAACTTCTGGAAACGCTAAGAATTACATTTTCCACAACTGTAAGATGGAAAAGGTTTGTAAATTCTCAATTCTTCCAAACTCCATTTAACTAGGTAAATAAGCATCCGTAGACTTCGTACCTTGGGTGATTTTACTGAGAACATGCTGCAAGTGACAGATTTGAGAGTCATCAAGCTGAGAAAACCTCTGGTATAGCTTATCCCAAATTTGTTTGGCATCTTCCAAATAGAATATCTTAGAAGCAATTGAAGTTAAAATCGACCTTACCAGCCAAGCAACTATGAGACTGTTGCACCGGATCCAGGCTAGATAGAACTAATCTTCCAGTGAAGGCTTCGAAGTTGAGCCATCAAAGACCCCTGCTTGTTCCTGATGGATACCGCAAGTAAAAACAACCTCTTCCAGGACGGAAAGTTACTTGAAGTTAGCTCTGGCGTCAGTACAACTAAGCTATGATTCTTGAAGGTGCAAGAAATAGGGCGAAGTGCTATCCGCAGAAGGATTAGTGCTGCGAGCAGCTATACCCTGCTCCCCCGAAGACGCAGATTGTTGCAGATCTAGCTAAAGTACAGCTCTAATACCATGCTAGTAAGTATGAGCAGAGAAAAGAGTGCATCTTATTTCCATTTTATGATGACTTTCACTGCTTGGCTATTCCAAATTTCCGTTGGAGGATGTGAGCTTCACCGTGTTCATATGCTTATAAGAGCATTTATCTGCCCAACATTATTATCTATGCTTTATGCTTTACTTTAGGAAAAAGCTACACTTGGCAATTGCTATGTGTTGATTCTGCGGTTCACCTATATTCCTTTTGAGTTAAGGAAAAATAACAACTATGTGATTAACTTAGTTATAGTGCTGTGGAAATAAAAGGAACTTCAAAATTGTGATTGTTGGGCATTTGATTTTTTTTTTTTTTTTTTTTTGGGGTGGGGGGCGGGGGAGGGAATATTATACTAAGATTATTTTGGAATGGCATTTCTTGTTGTTGAAGTGGTTAAACAGAAGTTGGTTGCTGAATTTGCTCTGTATTTCTGATGTTTTATATCTGGATTTCTGGAATGGAATTGCAATCTTTTTGCATATTCCATACTTAGATTAGTATGCATATGCTTTGAAATTTGATACTTCTGTTCTTTGCTGGTGTTGCGCATTTTGTCTTTGCATTTCTGCTAGTTAAATAGTTCCAAATGTGAACTGACAATATAACATGGTTTTATGTGATAAAGGTGGATGCTGTGGTCTACCTGGTTGATGCATATGACAAAGAGAGGTTTGCAGAATCAAAAAAGGAGCTGGATGCTCTTCTTTCTGATGAGGCTTTGGCTAATGTTCCATTTCTCATCTTGGGGAACAAGATCGACATACCTTATGCTGCTTCAGAGGATGAGTTGCGATACCACCTTGGCATGACTAACTTCACTACTGGCAAAGGGAAGGTAAACCTGGAAGACTCAAATGTGCGTCCTTTGGAGGTGTTCATGTGCAGCATTGTGCGGAAAATGGGATATGGCGATGGCTTCAAGTGGCTTTCTCAATACATTAAGTAAGGTGATTGTCAGGAAGATGTTTGGCAGAATCACTGATGTACACACTCGTGCACGCCCCGTCCCTCCTGTTTATAATGGATGTATTGTGATATTGATCCGTGTGGAAGGAGGTATTAATATCCTGCTCTGTAAAATTTTCTTTTGGCAGCAAGTTAATTCTTTGTTCTTGTAGTTTGTCGATTGAGGTTTGCCATCTCTTGCTGTAGTATGAAATTTTTATTGTAGTTTGTTTCTGCGATGATTTGGAATATATTTATTTGGTTGCATCATAAGGGGCGACAAACATCGATTAATGTATTTAATTTAGGTATATATATTAGACCAGAGGACGGTGGAAGATATCTTATGCTGTGTGAGGTTTGTTTTACTATCATGGATTGGCCCTGTTGGGCGGCCAAACTATCTTCAATTCTTCACAGAAACAAGTTTAAGGGGATTTTTTTTATAAAAAAAATTAAAAAAAAAATGTTTAACTAAAATGTGTTTCACTCAGGTAACTCATGCGCACATCTACCGTGTGAATTTTTACTAGATTTCACATATCTGATTTCTAGAATAACTCGAACGAGTCATTAATTTAATTTAACTTTATTTTATTTATTGCAATAGTTTAATTGAGCGCTGAACATTTGATATATTCTGTTTAAATTTAAATAAAAATTAATTAAATTAAACTAAATTAAAAATAAATTGTTAATTTTCTTAAAATGAAAAGGTATCATTTACTAATTTTATATTTATTATAAAAAAAACTCTAAAAATGTAAATTTAATTTATTATAATATGATGATTATTTCAATTTCAAATTATACAGCATTTAAAAGATATAGTTGACATTGTATAATTGTATGTTGTACTTGTTCAGTATAACCTAGGCTACATATATGAGAGGGATAAGCTTTTTATGTAGAGTTGCAGCTTGACTCAATCTGCGTGGGGATTGGGGAATTTTTTTTCTTTTTTAATCATATTCATGTGCACGCGTAAAACCGGCACCTGCAATTTTTTTTTAAGGAAAAAGAAAAACGAACGGCAGGCATTTTGCATTGCATGGGCAATTTGAGTGGAAACCCTCTCTCTCTCTTTATATAATCTAAAATCCCTAATGCTCATCCTCATCATTACACACTAAACAAATGGCCTTCGAAATCAAAACGTGCAAATCCCCACATGATACACGTGCCTTTTATCTCCTTCGTCTTCCTACACGTGCCTTTTATCACCTTCGCCTTCCTTTCACATGGCCGGTAGCCTTTTATTTTATACTTTTTTATTTTAATTTAAATTATATATTTTTAGTTTTTATATATTATCTGTTTATATCATTCTTTAAAATTAAATAACCCCTTATTTTTAAAATTAATAAATTTTATATTCACATTATTTTAAATATATATATATATATATTATTTATTCAGAAATAGCATTTTATTATATAGATAAATATATAAATCTTGTATAAAGTCCATCATAAAGTTTTATATATGGGAAAATTGACTTACTGTTATGTAAAATCATTGATAAGAGTATATATTTCTCCATGTAAGTAAAGGTAGGTCTACACAGTGACGAAGTGAATGAGATAAAGACCGCAAAGAAGGACGGCCCCGCAAACGCAACAAAGCTGGAAGTGGAACGCAAAGAACAACCGCAGTGGGAGCATCAAGACTCCGCGTTTTACGTTCCCACGTACTCAGCACGCACTCCACACACTTCTCTCTCTCCGTCTCTCTTCAGCTTTGACTCTCTGACTCTTTCTAACTGATCTTCTTCTTCTTCTTATTCTTCTTCTATATATAGCATACATCACAACTCCTCTCCCAAACTCCGAGCATCTTTATTTTTTCTTCATTATCATTTCCATGGGAAACTACGCTTCCTGCTTAATTCATATCCCTAACCCTAAAACTGCAATACTCTTGGACTCTCACGGCAACCTCAGGCACCTCATGCTCCCTCTAAAAGCCGCTGACCTCATGCTTGAACAACCCGGCCACGTCGTCTCTTCTCTCCATGATCTCCGCCGGACTCGCCGCATATCTGCCTTGCGAGCTGAGGATGAGGTTCTCGCTGGAAAGCTTTACATTTTAGTCCCTCTAAGTAAGGTTCATCGTAAGATTTCGGACTCGGAGATGGCAATTATAGAGTCTGCTGAGAAAATTTCAAAAAAGAAGCGGAGAGGCTCTAAGATTCTACCGGCTATTCCTATGAATGTGGAGGCAGAAACTGAGGTTGAGGCTTTGGAAGAGCTTGATACGGATTTTGGCAGTCATCGGTTGGGGAATTACTGCCACTGGACTCCTGTTCTGGAGCCCATCTTGGAGGAGCCTTGATATTTTCTCTTCTCTTGTTCCTTGATTATGATTTTAAATGCAAAATTCATCGGTAGCTAGGGATTTGAAGCCTGAAGTTGTTCATATCATTTTTACACCACGGACTGATTGATTCTTTCTTGTAAATCAATATCGAAAAATAATCGGTAATTAGCTTCTAATATTATTTTTTTTATGTATTTGTAAGAAATTCAAGAAAAGGATTGAATTATTTTTTTTTTAAAGTAAATAATTTCATAATACATTTAATTAACTTTCACCATTTACAATTTAAAGATAATTTATTGTAATTATTATTACAGATAATCATTATATGTCTTTTAGTTGTGGGATATAGTATATGATATATGTATATTGATTTTGGAGGTTAATTAGCACCGTAGCAGAAGAAAAATTACGAAAATCTTGATTAGTTTAGAAGATACAATCGGCAATTAATTTAATACAAATGAGAGTTAAAATTTCCAACAGCAAGCGGATCCTTCTTCAAGAAATACAGTCTACATGAAGACTACTTACTTTGACTGATTAAATATATATAATGAGAACAAATATATTAAAAATATTATATCAGATTAATATTATAAGTATGAAATATAAATCTCATAAAATATTCAATAAATCTTTTTAAATGATAAATATATTTTATTATTTATTTATTTATTTAATATAAACAGAAACTAAAATTTTTTAATTCTAAAAATAATTTAATAATGTAAAATTTAATATTAACAAGTTTTAATTAATTTTTTTTTTCCGGATACATAGACTGGAAAACAAAGGCAATCATTCGTCAAAATGGAAAACTGTCATCCAAGATCAAAACGACATAATGTTATGTTTGTTTCTGTGATGGTCCGGATTTTCAGTGCCGAATCAACCAAGGAATGGGTCAAAATATGACCTAATAGTTTTTACGCCTTCCAGAAGGATTAGGCCTAATCCTCCTTTTTTGAATTACTCCTTTTTTCCTCTTTCACTTCAATTAAATTTTCTTTTATAACTAAGCAAATATAAATACAACTCTAATCAAATTAATTTTTTTTTATTAATTAATTAACTAAGCACCCGAATTATCTTTTTAATTTACAAGTCCTAAAAACATTAGCGGAAGAAGGTGGAGGATGTGCAATAGGATAAACTCATTCAAATTGATTCTAATTATAAATCTTCTGATTTAATTTTAATTTAAGGTAGAATATGATATAGGTAATAAAATTTCGGAACCTTACTACTTTTGTCCGGAAAGTTTCAATACATCCGTGTTGGACTTAGTTGCCAGTGACCAAGTTTATTAACACATGAGATCATGCGTTGTTAGTTGATGGCTTAATGTTCCTTGACTTACCCTTTGCATGGTTAGGTTAAACCCAAGTACGAGGACACGGGACCCCACAAATTCTAGTAATCTTGCACTATCACCGTTAGATTGAATTGGACCAACAACATATATTCCAAGTTTCCACCAACCTAATCCTTTGTTAAGAGTTTTGGTTAGTACCAAGTCCACCTTTTGCTTACAACTCTCACATGATAAAAAGCCTCTGTAACCTCAAGATTTCTTCCATTCTCTCTTGTGTTATAGTAATGGGAAATTTTTTTACAAGTCCTTCTTTGAAGATCGCCGGAAAAGTAATTCTATCGGATGGTAGAGTTCATGAATTTGAGACTCCCTTAACTGTGGCTGAGCTTATGCTAGAATACCCACAGCAAGTGGTGGTGGAGTTCCACCCTAATCTATCTGAAAAGAGGCCAATTCCATTGCCAGCTGATAAGAAGCTCGACATGAAGAAGGTGTACCTAATGCTGCCCATGAAGAGAGGAAAGCCTGCGTCATTGTCTTCAGAGGAAGCTAGGCAAGTTCATTCAGTTTTAAGATCGAGGTGTCTTTTATCTTCATCGTGGTTTCTGCCTTTGTTTGCTAGGATTTGCCCTGCAGCAGGAATTGAAGAGGGACAGACGAAGACGACAAGGTTTGTTTCGGACAGGAATGAAAATGATTCGGAGTTAATGTTGCCGGAAGTTTTGGAGAATAGACCTGAGTATTTTAGCAGTCAACTTTCAGGGAAAGGATGGAAACCTAGCTTGGATACCATTAAAGAGAAGAAGAGGGAGAAAAAGATACCTTATTGGTCGCTAAATTAACTAATTAATTAGGTTGTGTGATTTGCAAATCCTTTGGATTCGTTCAAAGCTATAGTGATACGATTATTACCTGACCTTTTTGTTTCCTTAAATGTCATGTATTAATCTGTTGTCCTATGCATTATTGCAATAGCGATATATTAGAGCATATCTCTTAGGTATTGGTTACAGTTGTGCATGCAGGGATTGGGATTGTGTGCACACATGAAAATGAAATCTAAGTTTGATGATTACATCGGTCAATGGTTACTGCTGGGCCACGCTTTCCTTCTGTTCTATTAAACAGCTGCTATTAATAGCTTTCATCATATTTTTCTTAATTAATATCTAATTAATTAATATTCATTCCACTTATCAAATATTACCATTTTACTATTATCCCCTAATTAATTACAACTTGTAAAAAAATGCAAAATTACACAAATTCATGATTAAAAACAATCAATATATGAATGAAATAATATCACTTTTGGCATGAACTCAACTCAATTTAACAAAAGATTCTCCTTTATCCTCAATTTCCTTTTTTTTTACTTAGAAAAAATAGAAATGGATTCCACCATCCTCTTCGTTGTTCTTGCAGTTGTTGTTTTTCCGCAGACCAGATGTACAGCACGAGAACCATTTCTTGTGACCCAAAAGTTGAAAGGACCAGGAATTACTCGTTTTGCCTACACGTCATTGCCAATACAAGCTAGAGTAGAGGACCTTATTGTGCGTTTGACGTACGTTGAGAGAGAAAATTATGTTGCTCGTAAGTTGTAAACAACGCAGCAGCCGTTCCACGACTAGGTATTCCTGGAACGGTAGATCGATTCCACTTCAACGCTTTAGTAAGTCTTCTAGTATATAGTACAGTTAGGAACATCATTTTACTAATTACAAGATTAAATATCCTACATTTACTTAAGCTCCTACTATTGGAATGTTTTTTCTTTGTTTTGTAGATGTATGACGATGGAAAAATTGAACAACAACATCACTAACTGAATCCCTCTAATTAAGCAATTGCTTGTTAACAGGTAAGCAAGGATACGTACAATGTACCATTCGAGATGCGTGTGAAGGAGGGTAGTGTCAAAGAGGCTGACATTAATGGTGCATTAGTTTATTTACTTGCGGTCCAACTGAGATTGGGAATGTACGACGGAGAGCCGTCGAAACAGCCTTATGGGAACCTATAATAGCGACCAGCTAGGTCCAAAAGATGTTTGCCCTGGAAGCGGCTATACAAGACATTGTTCTTTTGAAGAATAATGGCCCCTCAATGCCTTTGTCCATTGCCGTCATCGCACTGTCGCTGTCATCGGGCCTAACTCCAACGTTACTGTTACTATGATCGGCAATTATGCTGGTGAGCCATATCTATATAATGTTTAAGATAAAATTTTGCACTTTAATTACAGCTGATTATATATACACCTGCTGCTATTTCTTGGTTGTGCCGGGAATTTCCTGCAGATACACAACTCCTCTCCAGGGGCAAAGACAATTCACCAAATGAGTTGCGTCAACTTTTCCTGTAATAGTGACCAGCTATTTGGTGGAGCAATCAATGCTGCGCGGCAAGCTGATGCAACAGTGCTAGTAATGGGACTGGATCAATCCATTGAGGCAGAATCTAAAGACAGATAGTTGGGGTTCTTCTACCGGGATGCCAACAAGAGCTTATATCTAAGGTGCAGCGGCCTCAGGAGGTCCGGTCCAACCATATTGGTCCTGATGTCTGGTGGGCCTGTTGATGTGTCTTTTGTCGAAAAGGATCCTCGAATTTCTGCCATTATATGGGCTGGGTACCCGGGCCAAGCTGCCATAGCTGATGTCTTATTTGGAACAGTTAACCCTGGTGTCTTTACTTTGTCTAGCCACCCTCTAATTTATGATTTTTTGGGGGTTCTAAATGATCTTTTCTATTTCCTTTCAGGAGGAAAGCATTTTCAGGATTAAGCATTTCTTCTTTACCCCGAGCGAAGATGATATATATATCACACATTTAATTCTCTTTTAGTGAACTTTTGAACCTGTAATATGTCACTTATTTTCAGGATCCTAAAAAACATTTAACATTTTCAGGACTAGTAAGGTCTATGTAATCTCGTGTATCATGAAACCCAACACTTCATTATCTAACTATTAGCCTATATATGAAAGTAATTATTATTAAACCAATAATTTATTTCTGAAGGAGAACCAAAAACATTCAAGTAACCAAGAAGAGGATATGTATATATACCAGAGGCGTAGGGACGCAGAAGTCGATCTCACAATAATGAAGATTTCCGAAATGGGTGAAAAGAAGCCAAAACAATTGTAAAGCAGGAAGGCTACAAGAAAGAAAATATCAACATGGGTATAGACATATTAATTGAACGTTGCATGTGGGATTGGGGGTGGTCTTCTGAAAATGATGAGCCCATATGCTAATCTGAGTTTTGGCATGTGCAGTTGCTAAGCCATGACAAAAGCATCATCTTAGCAGTATGGCAATGATTTTGACATATACTGCCAAGAGTGATGATTGCTGCAACCAAACAGAGCTAGAGACTGCACTCTCTAAATCCTGGCCACTATACCATCATCCAAGTACACCACATGCTAGTACCTTCCCCATACACTTGTGTATAATATACATATGTTTATTAATAGGGAAGCTTTTAATATGCCTGGTACATGTTTGAGAAGCAAAGGGAATGTGAGTGAAGACTGAAGTATGTGAAAAGAAATTTTCTTTTCTTCTTTTTTAACTTTTACAAATATGGTAGTTTTGCTTTATTCCGAGCATCTTTTAAAGAAGGGTATTCTAAAACTTCTCCAAATACAGTGGGGATGGTTAGAAAAAGATTCCCAAAACCCCATAAGAGGCCGGCCATCTGGAACCCAGACCTGAGCAAAAAGCTCCACGAACTTCCTCTTTTCACGTGTTCTCAATAATTGCTGGACTCTCTTCTGTTTTTACCTTTTCTCACCTCATCAGTTTCTTTTCTTTGTGCTTTAATCAGTATAATTTACTTTTTTCTTCTTATATATTTTTCTATTTTTTATTTTTTCTTATAGATCGGAGTGTGTATTGAAGAGACTTGATTATCTGCATTATATTAGACATTTTACCTTAAAAAAATTAATATATAAAAAAAATGATTAGTTAAAAAAAATATGAATAATGAAATATTTAGAACTTAGAAATTAGTTACACTGATTGTGATTGACCATCGAATATTTAAGTAGGTTGGCGTTTGATATATATATATATATATATATATATGGTGTGCGTGCATGCACTACTGTTTGATGACGGAGAAAATTTATCCAAGCCTAAAACTAGAATTTGTGCAGTGCAGGCGTGTCAAATGGGAACACAACCAGTTGACATTTGGCATTATGATAAATTTTCTTTAGTTCTCAAGGGTCGTCAATGATATATATATAGAGAGAGAGAGAGAGAGGTGTCATGTGGAGAATGGTGAATGCTTCAGAATTCTGAGGCGGCAGGCTCTTCAAAATTTCCTTGACTTTGTGCGTGATGGAGCTGCTACGTCATTAATTATCTTTGGCAAAACGTGGACAGTATACACTAAATGTCAACTATATATTATAAAAAAAACTAATATCAAATTTCTATACATACAATGACTATGTGATTAGGACCATAAATTAATTTATATTTAATTATATAAGATAAACCAAATTCAATATTAAACCAGCTCAGTTGTTTTTTTTATTTTATTAAATGGTTATTAAAAAAAATTAGAAGAAATTTGAAATGTTTATATTTAATTAAGCAGTTAGGGGACGCATATGGCTTAACGGTCGATATTAGAATTATTAGGATTTAAATAGAAAAGCTGATTCAGAAGCCTTAATAATAAAAATAAAAAGGGCATTTGAAGACACCAACTTTCCATATGCTTTTCGCAACCAACGTTTTTCAGCAATATATGTACCTTCTTATTTATGCTTTTCATGTCCTTTTTTTTTTTTTCTAATGGAACCAAAATATCTTTAAATCTATCCGTTTACTTATTGCAAGGGGGAGGAACTTGATTCTTTCACTAAAAAATATTTATGAAAAATCACATATAATTTTTTTAAATTTTATTTGAATTAATTTTATAAAATAAATTATTCCAAAAAAAAAATAATAATAATGAATTCATTTGTTATGTTATATTTTGCATTCATCAATCAATCATTTATATAAAAAATAACTATAAAAGGTAATCTTCTTATAAGAAAGTATGAAATAGGAACACAAAAGTGATAAATGTGCTCTGTTTTGGAAGCAGGGGAATTGGGAACAAGACCAACACAATTAGGCTGGCTTTGTTCGTCGTTTTAAGCCGTATAAACCAAAGCACTCACTTCACAGAGAGACCACGTGAAATTTCATCCACAAGCACGTGCTTCTCTGACGACTTCTGCACAAAAAGGTTTTTATGCAATGCTTTTCGAAAACAGGAGTTTTACACATTGGGGGAATAAATATATATACTCAACCCCCAGAATTAACCTTAATTTGATTGGCTAATCCATTTATAATAACCCTAATATGCATCAGGCCGTCAAAACACTGCTTAATTATTCTCAATAACTTGTAAGAACCTTATCTGATTCTGTTTTATATAAATAAAAAATCACTGTCATCTTTTTTGCCCCCTTTCATGTCCCATGAAATCACTAATTATTTATTTCTTAATTATTCTGTTACTCATCAGATATATAATATCCCATGGAGTTGTTATTATTAATTACCAACACCTTTGAGTAAGGATCTTGCTTTGGCCACTGCCCGTTCTGGGTAATCTTTATTCTCGTTAATCCCCTTTGCTTGTGCTCATCCTATGGAGGCAGGCGTTTCATCTGAAGCTATAAGCTTACCAATATAGTGATAATAATAATAATAATGATGATAAGGAATGAGAACAAAAGGCAGTTAGCTTGGTATGAGATGGATGGAAGAGAATGTAGAAGAAAACATGGCCAATTATAGGCGTATCAAGCTGTGCCCAAGGATAGGGCGTATAACTGTCCTTTTCAACCAAGGGGCCGTGATAAGGAAGCTTATTGGTCTATATAAATATGGTCAATTCTGGTTCTGGGGAAGGGACAGACACAGCATGTGTCCTCCATAGAAGCCCCCCGCCCCCCCCATGATATGTTGGTCAGTCGCTTTGCATGTGCCCTTCATATTGGCAATCCTATCCATTACTTGCTGGCACATTTTCCATGCTAAATTAAAAGAAACAAGAATAGACTCCAGAACACACCTGCCCTCCAAAGCTAATGCCCATTCCCTCTGTCTCCAACCATTCATATATAGTGACTAAACAACACAAGCAAGATGAATATGATAACCAAGAAGAAATATGTACTTCAATTGAGATGGGCCATGCTTAGTTACATACATGTGAAATTGCGAAAATATTCCATTCCCATTTGTGAACTGGGATATAGCTAATATGGTATATGAAAATGTTTAATTTTTTTTTCTTACCATCTGATAGTATTGTTTCGTCCATCAATTGATGATTTGTACCTGGAAATTGATGCGTCTTTTATCAACATATGAGGCCCCTGTCACTTGTACATGTTGGAATCCTTAGCTGTACAAAGGCTACACCTACGTTAATACAAGAAACCAACCCTTATAGACGCTGACTTGTCCATGGGGTCCAATGGTCCCAAACTTATGGGAACATAAACAACAACCCAAGTAACTAGTGGGACCTCAATGACAAGAGCAAGCATGTTATGTTTTAATTCAATGAGGTAGCTTGAATTAGTAGGATGGACGTCATGGGTAATTTTTCTCTAAGGATGTTGAATTTATAAAGGGGGGACGAAGTCTTCTCCTATACTAATTATGAGATGAGTAACAAGTGGGAAATAGAGCATGAGCTTTAATCTCTTACTTGTTTTTCACCCAACAGCTCAACCCTAGCTTGTCATCGTCATTCATTCTTAGCATTAACCAATGTGAGGCTATCATTGCAAGACATCTTTGTAGATTGGTGAACGTGAAGAACATGATTCAGACAAAAGTTTAATTAAAGAACTTTGATTGATCTTATTATACTTAAACACTCTTATCATTCTCATACAAATATTTTTATTTTAATTATTTTTTTTATATAATTAAAGTAATAAATTAGCATTTCAAAAATGAAAATTATGTATACTTTAGAATAAATAAATAAATAAAAAAAATTAAGTTTATTTTTATAGATGAATAAAATATTATATTATTTATAGAAAATTCCAACAAATGAACTTATTTTTTTAAAATTATAATATATCAATTAAGATTCCAATAGACATTTAATAAATTAAAAAATTTGCATTATTCTCACTTTAGCATTGGCATTATAATACAATAAAAAAAAAGTAGTAAAGAATCCAATAATTAAACAGAAAAATTATTCAACCAGTATATATATATATATATATATTGTAGAAATCATATATTTTATAATTATAGAAATGATTTTATTTGTTTTTTTAACCGTTGGCCATATACGAATTTGTCAATTATTGGAAACAGTATAAATCATTGATCATATAATGGTGTACACAATAGTGTACAAGTACAAGCCAGGAGAGTTGTACAAACTAAAGGTTGATATGGACATGGAAGGGAGTCCACTTGTTACATGGGGCCTACAACAGAGTGATTCCACGTGGCAAGGAAACTGGAGATTATAGTTTGCATGAGAAGAGAAGAGAGATTGCCCTAGCTAGGGAGGGGTGTGGGACCTACAGAGGTGGGGTAAGGGGAAAGGGAAGTTAGATGGAGGCTTTAAGACAAACCCATCTGGCTACTATCCATATTCATGTGCCTTCATTAATCAATGTGGGTGAAATAAAAAGCAAAGCAAAAGCAAAGCATGATTCCTGTGCCTTACGAGAGAAGACTCACTTTCTTTCCCTTCCAATAAATAATATTACTAATTCCTCCCTCCCTTTTTTCCTTATTGACCACCATATCCTTCCTAATCACTTCTGTTACAGAGAAAATATATCATTTTGTTGAATCATGCAATGGGCTGGAGATCATTTTTTGCCATTACAAGTAATAATTACAGTAATAGGGGAGAAATTAAATGACAATAATGGGGAGATTTTAAAGGTACATTGTAATAAATAAAAACGCAGCGGGATTTCTTATGCAGCTTGTGGTTGGCCGATTGATAAGTTGACCCATCCCATTCAGATCGAAAGAGCAAATAGGTAGATGACCCGAAATAAATAAAACTATACAAGTTTTCTTACACGCTCCCGACAGTCTTTACTTTACTTTGGGGGCAACTTACCTGCCGTCGTATATTTTCCCGGTAGTTTAAGCCGAGAACCCGTGATGGGTGGCCGCTGATATCCTGTCGCAATCGTGAAATTCACCGGCTACACCCGGTGACAAAATTTAGAGATTTCTTTTTATAATTAATTAATATTTTAGGGTCATAGACTTCTGCTCCTATAGGCAACATAGTGGAGGGAGAGAATCTAAGGAATGGTGTGGTGACAGCTATGAAGTTGAAGGATCAGAGCTTTTCCTGAGGTCAAAGCTGGCAATATATATATATTTTTTTAAATATATTTTTGGGCCTTTGTTTCCTCTCTCCATAACCTCCCCTATTTACACTAGAAATCTAATTTACATCGTTCAACTATCAACCCCTATTTCTGTCTCCACTCTCTTCTCATTTTCCCTCTCCGTTCATTCTTCTGTCTATATATATATTTTCTTCTCCTTTCTCTCTTCTATTAGCAAACGCCAAGAAATAAAGAATGCGTTTCTTCTGAGTTGATTTCAGAGCGGGAAGTGTTAATGGTTGATTCTTCTTTTGCCACGAGAAAAATAGCAACCATGGCTACTTCTCCATGCCTCAGTGGGACTGAAAAGAAGCACTGGTGGCTTACCAATCGAAAGGTTTTTTTTTTCTTCTTTCTTTACGCCTTATTCGTTTCATCTCTAGTTCGATCATCTTCCATGGGTTGATGGGCATCGCTTATTTTAGCTTTTATTTGCATACATAGATGTTGACTATACTTTGTACATTGATCTCCACAGATTGTAGATAATTACATTAAGGACGCTAGAAACCTCATTGCAACTCAAGAACAGTGCGATATTGCTTCTGCTTTGAACCTTCTGGACGCGGCTCTGGCTCTCTCTCCTCGCTTGGAAGTAGCTCTTGAACTGAAGGCTAGGTCTTTGCTCTACCTCAGGCGATTCAAGGACGTGGCTGATATGCTTCAAGACTACATTCCCAGTCTAAAAATAGGGAATGACGAGTCGGGTTCGATATCTTCAGAAAACTCGTCGCAGCAGCTATCAAGGGAGCGAGTCAAGCTTTTGCCTTCTAATAACTCGTCCTCGGGGACAGCGGAAAGGGATCCGAGTTTCAAGTGTTTCTCTGTCTTAGACTTGAAGAAGAAAGTGATGGCAGGGCTTTGTAAAAACTGCGAGAAAGAAGGGCAATGGAGGTAAGTGTACGGTTTTATTGCATTGTGGTAGATGTTTAATGAGTTGTATTTATTGTTTAGATGAGTGAACATGCTTTTGAGTAAATGCAGAGGCAGCTTTTGTTCTTACACTTGTGTTGGGACATGAGGTGGTGCCCATACTTGGATTTCTAACTTTTGATCTCATAAAGGTTTTTTTGGGAATTCTCAGTTCTGCAACCAGAGCTCTACTGATTCTAATAAAGCCTACTACCCCCATGAAATTACTCTGTTTTTGCCCCTTTCATTTTTAATTTGCCACTTGCTCCTATTGAAATTTCATTTTTTTTAATTGTCAATTTAGACGGACAAATAATTACAATTATAAAATAATTGGAAGCTGCCAATATACTTATACAAAAGATTAAAATGAAATTCAGTCGAACTCATGGATTTACTTCACTGTTCAATTGTAATAGGTACTTGGTTTTAGGCCAAGCTTGTTGCCATCTGGGCCTGATGGAGGACGCCATGGTCCTACTACAAACTGGAAAACGCCTTTCAAGTGCTGCATTCCGCCGTGAAAGCATTTCTTGGTCCGACGATAGTTTCTCCATCGCCAACTTTCCAACCTCAGGCGACATTAGCAGCTCGTCAGCCCCACCAACCCCTCCGCGAACTTTGACCGAATCTGAGAGCATTTCCCAAATCTTATCCCATATCAAGCTTCTTCTCCGCCGTCGTGCTGCAGCGATTGCCGCCCTCGACGCTGGTCTATACTCTGAGGCCATCCGCCACTTTACCAAGATTGTGGAAGGCCGCCGCGGGGCTCCACAGGGGTTTCTGGCAGAATGTTACCTGCACAGAGCTTTTGCGTACAAGTCTTCGGCTAGAATTGCAGAGTCCATTGGGGATTGCAACAAGACCTTAGCTCTTGACCCAATGTGCATTCAGGCACTTGAGACCAGAGCCTCGCTTCTAGAAACCATCCGCTGCTTGCCTGATTGCTTGCACGATCTTGAACACTTGAAACTCTTGTATAATTCAATCTTGCGGGACAGGAAGCTCCCAGGTCCTGTCTGGAAGCGGCATAACGTGAGATACCGGGAGATTCCAGGGAAACTCTGTGCATTGGCCACCAAGATTCAAGAATTGAAGCAGAGGGTTGCTTCTGGGGAGACTGGAAACGTTGATTATTATTCTTTGATAGGGCTGCGACGTGGGTGTTCAAGATCTGAGCTAGAGAGAGCTCATTTGTTGCTTTGTTTAAGGCACAAGCCCGATAAGGCTACAAATTTTATTGAGAGGTGTGAGTTTGCAGATGATAAAGACATTGACTCAGTGAAAGATCGAGCGAAAATGTCTGCACTATTGCTCTATAGATTGCTTCAAAAGGGTTATTCAAGTGTCTTGACCACAATTATGGATGAGGAGGCAGCAGAGAAGCAGAGGAAGAAAGCGGCAACTGCTCTACAAGCAGCCCAAGCAGCTGCAGCCATTAAAATCCAGAAAACATCCCATATTTCCAAACCTGAATCAACTCCATCTACTGTAGAGAAATCGGGTCCTAATAGAATCAATTCCACTGAAAATAAAGCTGAAACATCTTCAGGGGCCTCCAATCCATCTGTGTTTCAAGGGGTATTTTGCAGGGACCTCACTGCAGTGGGGAATTTACTTTCTCAAGTTGGATTTAACCGTGCAATTCCAGTGAAATATGAGGCGTTGAGCTGCTAAGGAAACAACAATTCTCGGAGATGTTACTGGTGGTAGAATCTCTGGTTCTTCTTGTACAAATATATTATAATTTTAGACCGCCAGAAAATTTTGTCACCCCTTATCTTTTTCTTCTTCTTTCGATTTCATCATCTTCTACGTGTAAATAATTTTCAATATCCAGACCCATTTTCTACTTATTTCCCGATTTGCTTAGTTCATATTGATGTTACATTCTGTTTCTTTCATTTGTAACTTAGCATGCACGACTCAGCTCATATAAACGCGATATACTAATAGTGGGTGTTTGTGAAAGATTGATGCTTGGGGTACTCTGTTACAGCAGGTGTGTACAGAAGAAGCTGGTTTTGTCTTCTCTCTGGAGTCTTATCCGGAGAGTTCTCATAACATTTATTTTATCTGCTTAGTTTATCCACGAAACTGACACTTCTGACATTCCACTAGATTTCCATTTTTGCTAACGCCAAACCCAAGTTTTTTCTTTTTCCACTTTAGCTAGCAAGACCTCTAGGCTGAAAGTGCTATTTGCTTTGGAGCACCCTGGCTTGGAGTGCCCCTCGTTGAAGAAGAGAGACCTATTCTACTTGTTAACGCGCAAACTGGGGTAAGGAGATAAAAAATGGCATTTGTCAGGTCTATTTTTTTCCAGGTCTGGCAAATGCAACAAAAGAAATGGTCTAATCTAGCACTCAATACAAGAAAACAAGTAGAGTTAGAAAGGAGATGTCAATTCCGGGCACACTTTTACCATCATTGGAGTTTTTGGACATTTGGGTGTTCCATTTTAGCACTCTACACATGACCCATTTGAAAATGGACAACATAATGACTTGGTGAGGTAGAGCAATCAAGGAGGGTTTGGACTTTTAAGAGGGTTGTTGGGGCAATTTATCAATTACATTTTGAAAATCTCAAACCTAATTATGTATGTTGATGGATTGGGATATATGATTTCTGGCCAAACCGAAAAGCCTGTGATTTTTGTTCCGTGAAAAAGAGCTATCTCATTATACCGCTGCTTGTACATATTGATCAGTTGAATTAATTTATGTATTAATTATGATGCAAGTGTTTAGGAATGGCATAAAAAGATTAACTAAAAATCGTGGGATATGTTGAGTTGTGAAAATGGTGGATTTTTCTTAGCTTACAAGTGAACAGAAGTGTCTTTTGTTTTTGTCCTTCGAAGCTACTCAACAACGTTGTCTTTATTGCTCTAAACCTTGTTCATACATCCTCCATGTTAATGGCTTCATTTATAAGCTTGAAAATCCATATATAATCACGTCTTCCATTTTTTTATTTAAAAAACAAGAGAGTTGATGGAGTGAGTTACAGATCATAGCCGTAGCCCAGAGGCAGAGACCTTATAGGTGCAGCTGGATCCTCAATAGCTCATCAGTGGCATCCCATGAAGTGGCTGTTTTATAATTATATAAAAATATCTGTCTCTCTCTCTAAGGTCTTAAAACTCTCAAACAGCTGAAGAGATACTTTGATAGCCAATTACATATTAGGAAATGGAGCCTCTGACAATGAAATTAAATAATAGTATTGAGTACATCATAATCTAATTAATTAATGATTTAGTAATTCGATAAAGCATAATTTATTGTCTTGTGGCGAAAGAAGAGTTGCTGCTACGCTATGCACCACTTCTCACGAGGGTTCCAATTTCAGTATAGTTGGTCAGAGGCCATTGTAATGATATCCATTCATAGCGTTACAAGCTTATCTGGGTATGTGATATTATTACTATTTCAAAAAAAAAAAACCTCCATTAATGGTGTGAGGGTAAAATGGGAAATAGGATAAGTTAGCGAAAATAACACGTGATGTTTGAATGTTGGGAACATTGGAAAGAGAGGAAGTCGTGGCCAGATATGATGATGTCAGAACAGCCATGTGATACTATCATACACATGTGCATGTGTCTCTCTCTCTCTCTAATCTCATGGATTAATTACAGGATTATGTGGGTAATTACGTTTAATAACAACAAACCAACTTGAAATTCTGCTCAGATTAGCCTGTCACTATATTAATATTTATTGGCTCTCAAATTTGAACGCACAAGGAAAAGAACAAAAAGATATGCAGATGCCACTCTCCCAATTTCGGATGGTTTGCCATTTTGTGGAGTCGTTGAGATCACAATCAATGTGTATTATTTTGACCACTTTACAGCCTAATTGCCTTACAATGTATATTGAAAACTATTCAAAGAATGTGTAAGAAATTGGTGTGTATATTTTAATGAACCAGATTTGAATTTTAAGAGAGTGATTCTAAGCTTTGAAATACAAGGGGGCATTATTCAATGACTATAAGGATGCGCTTTTATAAGCAAGCATCAGTTGATTAACCTACATTCTTAAAATTTAAATCCCACCCTTTTTGATATATACATAAGGATTTGTTTTTAATAAATTAAAATTATTTTTCTGAATTTGAAAAGAAAACCCTTCATAGCTAATTTATTGGCTCAAATTTCTTATGGATATGAACACATTTCCGGACGAGTATGGATTGAATTGAGGTAGCGACGAGGCTAAAGTTGCTCAGCGGCCTTTACTTTTGGGCCCAAAAAAGCTCGAAAGCCCAAATCTCACCTGGAGCTTTAGATGCTTTATTTTCCAGGCCTTTTGGGTTCAGGGGTGTTTCTACTTTCTAGGGCTCCGTTTAAACCTGACATGTGTGGACCTTCATAATACAAGGGTGATAGGGAACCTGCTTAGAGACTGTACTTATTATTATCGAGGGTGATCCAGTTTGGTATGTATGTATAATGGAAGGCAAATAGAGACTGAAGGAACTTATCTAATTAATAAATTTCAGAATTCCGTACATTATTCCCAAAGAGAAGCTAAACAGATTATACAGCCACTGAACTTTCTATTGTCTAACAAAATTCTCAAATTCAACTGAGACCAAGCATAACAAATTATACATGTTCAGCCACAGCCAAATGAGAGACTAGGGCAACAATATACTCCTACAAGAGATGAATAAAAGATAAAACTTGGTCTGCAATCAAGTCCCCTTTCTCCTCTTAGAAGAACTTTTTATGTTACTGCTATTACAGTTGGGACAAAACCAATCCTCCTCTGGAATATTTTCAAGAGGAGGATCACAACAGTCAATGTGCATTCCTACCCCACAACCAACAGAGCCACTTTCATCCCCGCATATCAGCATCACCTCCCCTCTATCATGAGATCCACATACTTGACAGGCTGTGTCATCCCTACTGTAACAATCTGATGGCGTCAAGTCTTCAACAACCTCTTCTGCCTTGCTCAAAAGGTTAGCAAATGACTTCTCCGCCCAAGCATGAGTATTGTATAGAACATGTCTCTCCAGAGAATAGCCAGGCTTGCAGACATACTCCACCAAGTAATCAGCCACAATGCAAGGTATCTCATGTCGCATGAACTCTTGCACCCACAAATCAACACGTGGCATACCAGGGCTAACAATGGCATAGTCAACCCCAGAAGTGAGGAAGCGGGTGTAAGGAGGAGAAGTTGCTAATATAGTCCCATCACCTGCCTTCACAACTCGCTTCAGAGTATCCTGTTTATCAAGTGCAGACAATGTATCAAAACGATAGTAATATTGACTGGAATTCTAGTCCAGGGAATACCCGTCCTAAAGCATTTTAAGGAACATATATAGCACAAGCAAGAGGAAAACTCTCGGGAAAATAATATTTGAAAAGAAAACATACCAAAGATGGTGCAATGCATTCTCCATAAACAACGACACGCATGCCATAGAAGGCACCATGACCTGTTTTCTCGCGTAAAAGCCTCCACTTCCTCGGAGCCTCTAAATTAATTGCACCATCTTCACTAAGGCCACACTTTTGCCATTCATACGGCTCCTCATCCAAGAGCCTTCCTGCTTGACTACAAGCTGCTAGATAATCAGTCTTTAGAATCCACCTGCATTCAATGTCATTTTCTCAGCAAAACAGAAGGCATTGCATTATTTTCATGTCCACCAAAGTGGACGATAGACTCTACAGCAATTACAGAAACAATTTAAGGTAATATTATCATGCATATTTCTGGCCTCATGCAGGGATTACTGTACCTTCCAGAGGCTGCTGCAGCAAAAAACTTTTCTGTCCTACGAATTGGATCTGGAGCTATGAAGTGTGTTGCCTGATATGACCATTGATGAGAATCTCTGCAGACTTTTCCTTTCAAACGCTTAATGACTTGCTCAAACTCCTTTCTCTGTAGCTTATGTCCACTCAAAATAAACCATATGGGTTCAGCATTCAACTGCTTTGAAACTTCTCTCACCAAAATACGATTAGGATTGTTTTTCCTAGAGTTCTGCTTAATCTCCATCGACCCATTATCAGATTTAGGAGTTTTTTTTCTAACATGGCCTTTGAATTGACTCATTTTTTGATCTCCATCAACAATTGGCTTATTCTCCTTCTCCACTTCCATGGAGCTTTCTGACTTTCTCTTAGATACAGTTCTGCTCTTAGTTTGACCTGCAGAGCATGGCTTACTTTCCATAGCTTTCTCTACAATGTCCTTGCCACTGCAAGTCTTTTCTCCAACTGAAGCTTGCTTAGATTTTGCATGTCCAGAGACAGGAAGGACAGTCTTTGTCTTGGACTTACCTGGAGGCTGTTTCTTGCCTTGCCTTACTTTTTTCATACCATTTGCCTTGCAGATTTTTTTATCTTTCTGCTGGAGTAGAGGCGCACTGTCATCTTTCTTTGCACCATCATCCATATCAGCAGCAGTATTGTTGGTTGAATGCTGCGCAACATCTGGTTTAACCTTCATCTTATCATCTGCTTTACATGACAAATCAACCAACCCAGCCTTCACTTTATCAACTGCATCATGTATGTCTTTATCCTCCGGAGCTTCAGTTTCATCATCCATAACAGAAGTCCCATTCTCAGTATTATCTCCAGATTTTGTGCCCATTTGTGTATCTACCTCCTTTAATGCAATAATGTTGGCAGTTTCAGAGGATGTTTCAAGCTCATTGAAACTGGAGGAATTCTCATGATCTGCTGTTTCTCTAGGCAGACCAACTGCAGGATCACTTTGAGCTGCAACTTTGTTTAAATAAATAGACCCTTTTTGGTTGGCAGTACTTTTCAATTTTGGTCTAGAACCCAATGTCTTCTTGGCAATCATCTTTGTCATACCTCGTTTGGTCATCAAGTTGCCATTACTTTCCTGAAGCTCTTCCAAATTACCAGTTGTCTGAGATTTCTCTGCCTCTGAGCTTCTGTTACAGGAAGATGGAACCTGTCTACCTTTCTGCTGCTGACACAGGGCATCAGCATCTGCAACCAAATGTTCAGATTTTTGAGCTCCAAAAGCTCCATCTCTGGGCTTGCTAGCCAAACTTGGCTTTCTCATTGCCATTAATGATGTTTGTGGCATCTTGTCATCCAAATTCTTATTTTGTTCATTCTGTGAGGCTGCATTTTCAAGGAACAGCGGATCTTGCACAAATGGCTTGGTTTTAACTTTTGAAGATTTGCCCATTGAAACATCAGTAAGGGACTTCTTTGCAGCAGTATCAAGACTGACAGATGGACTTCCTGTCACATCATGATGCTGGTTATTAATCTTAGACAAACCATCCACAGAAGATGCTTGTTCCAACCCATGGTTGCAACTAAATGATGGACTTCCTGTCACACTTCTTGGTGGATCATGACCCATATTCTGAGATTTAGGGTTAAAACATGAAACATCTGTCTTTTGTTTTTTACTGCTTGAAGTTTCTTTATGAAATAGCTCACTTGCTCTTGGAAGATACTCAACAAGACCAGATCCACTTAAGTCCTTTGCAGATTCAAATTTGACAGAAGATTTATCAATGGATTCGCCTAATTGGACTTTAGGCGAGTCCCTAATATTGCCCAACTCTCCTGAAAATGTTGACGTTGGGGATTTCCGTGGGGTTTTTCTTCTGTAACTTGTAGCACTAAACTTTGCATTAGAATAAGGCTTTTCCGCACTTCCAGAAATTGTTTCTAAATCATTACCCCCTTTTGTAGAATTTGGAGTTCTCTCTTGTGGATTACATAACCCAACAGAAGGAGCATCACTGGAGGTACCAGAGCCTGACGCTAATATATTCTTCCTGCTAGGAGTTACTAACATATCCTTCCCATTCCCAACACTTGGCAGACCTTCAGGCTCACTTAATTTACATGCCATTTTCGGCAGTTCCCCAGTTAATTTGGGCAGTTGACAAGGTTTTGCAGTTTCTATTCTCAAGTGAGGACTCTTATTTGCCATTTCATGACTTGATTGCTTCAAAGTGGGGCCCTCAACATCCTCTTCAGAATCCTTTGCTTCAGCTTCCACCACCTCCAACTCATAGCCACTGCAGTAAGTAGTGAAAATTAATCGTATGTTTCACTCCTAAAAAGAGCACAGAACAATAAAATCAATGAATAAATGATCAAATGTAAGAAAATTAATATGCTTGATTAATCCATTATATGTACACATGCAACTCTATTTGTCAACCAGCTTGGTTCACAACAAATTTAGGATTTAAAAGATATTTGAAAATTTCAACTAAATGCATGCCTTCTCAGAGACTACATGACCATGTAACCACTTGGTACAAGCTTCAGGTGCAGTAAATCTTTTCAGTCATAACCTTGTGCAAATGCAATGCGAATAATATGTGTAGGCAAGAAAACATAGATAACATGAATTAAGATTATGTCTCTCTTGATACCAAATTCTAAAGTAAAAAATTGTCTAATTTAGATGCATAAAAATGCCTCTACAATAATTAGTGTATGCGACTTGTATCCTGCCATAATAGAGTTCAAGCTCCATAAGCCTGATGCACACTTACAGTAGTCACTAATATGCACTTTTGTGATTTGCACCATTTAATTATTCTCGGGTATGCTAAGGGTTATTCTCATATTGGCTTCTCATTTATAGATCATGCATCATAATACCTAATGGTTTATATTCTTCAATTCCATTTAAATACCTCACCTCTTGCTATAATTATCTTCTGGAAGAAGCTCCCAATCCCTTAAGCTGTAGACAAAAGAAACAAGTTCATTTCATGAAAACTCAGCGAGCCACAAACCATAGTTAATTATTCACAATGTAGCAAAAGAAGAAACTTACCTGTCTTCCAACCAACGATGGTTAACAAGCTTTATTTTCTTCAATTTCTTCGCAAGCTCATACTTTTCACCTATACAAAGTGGGAGGGCAAAACAATCTCTATTAACGTTCAACTTAGCCAGACCATTATGCAAAAATAACATAAGCATTAAAAAAAGAAGTCATAGTTGATACTGAATGAACTTTGTTAATGAGAATACCAAAACCGCACCTTCAAATTTATAGCATATGAGATGAGTAACTTTGTTTGCCACCAACGGCTTAGAAAATTGTGCTCCCATCAGGCCAACCATGGTCTTACGAGAAAAGAAGAAAGAACAGAATTTCATAACATCACATATTCATACGAGGAGGCCATTTTCAATGGTAACAGTGACAAATGCCGTAACAGAAGAAAAAAAGAACAGGGCATACCATAATGTCATCTCGATCTTGTCGCTGGTACCCAGTTAAGCATACAATTAAATTTTCAGCACCCTCTATGCCATTCAAATCTCTAAGAGGTCTATATATAATCTGCAAAAAACAGTCATAAGGGCCTAACTCTATGTCGATATCTTAAGCAAAACGTCAGATAGCAAACAAAGACAAATCTTTTTTTTTCCTTCATAGGAAGAGTTACGTGTCCATGAGTAATTATACAGATTTTGTGTCAGAAATAAACTGAATAGAGAACGTACAGAAGTGGCATCAACAGTCATTCCAATGTCATAACTGTGGTCAACCCATAATCCCGTAACCAGTGTCTTCCCATCATTCCTTGCAGCAACACATAGAGGATCATCCTACATAACATTAAGAACATTTGCTAAAACATATAGGAACTCTATTCCTGATTTCTACAATTCAGAAAGCAAAAAAAAATAAGCTTAAAAATTGAAATAAATTAACAATTGGAAGTAGAAACAAGATTAAGGACTTACGAAAATAATCTTATCTACAATCACGTGAGTACAATTTTGACCATACTGACGAGCATCAACGCCACCGCCGCTAAGAAGCTTAGCTCGAACCTACACAAATTGCCAAATCACAATAGTAACAATAATCAGCAACGTCACTGTTGATCGAAAACGAGATGCTCATAAACGGAAACAGAAGCACAACAAAATTTGAGAGATATAGAGAGAGAGGGCGGGGGGGAGGGAGACCTGGCGCTCATTGATGGGATCGAAACCAAAAAGAAGGAAACGGACAGCCGAAAACGTTGTGGACGGAGAAGCAGTTTCCAGCATTGAAGCAAATTTCAGCTTATGGAAATGCGATGAAACTAAGATGTTTTGAATCAGAAAGAGCAGAGCCCTGAGAGAGAAGAGAGCGAAAAGCGTTTGAATGCGAAGTTGGAAGTCGACGGAGAAGAAAAAAGCGGAAAACTTGCTGAGGAAGAGAGGGAAATATATTTTTCTCATTTTCAGGATTTTTAATTTTAGGCCCTGGCGGGATACAGAAATTCGAATAGCGGTGGCAAGTCATCCTGGCTACATGTGTCATGACACGTGTTTACACTTGGTTCGCCAGGACAGACTGGATTGGACTGGAGGCCCATGAGTATCCAATATGATTGGGCTGAATTATCCAAGAAGGCTATGGTAGTTGCCAAGCTCGTTTATCACAATGAAATCATGCTTTTGGTTGGTGAACAATCCCCAAGTCTCGCTCATTCCTGCACACTAATTTTATAAAACTAAGTTAAAATAAATTATTGAATATATTTATAAAACTATTTTGTTTATATTATTTTTTCAATAGATAATTAATAATACCTTAAAAATATTATTTTTTCATAGTAAATTAAATAATTTTAAAATAAATAAAATGGATAAAACTTGAATTCTTACAATCATCATACCTCTTTTGTTTCCCTAGATTTCAGGACGATATCTGAACAAATAACAAATTTTATTTGTAATAAAAAGAAAAAATTAGTTTCGTATGTTAATATTATAAATAAATATAATTATTTAATTGTAATAATAAATGCATTATATATTAAAAATAATTAAATATTGTATTATTGAAATTGACACGTCATTTTATTATATTTTTATAAAGAAGAGAAAAAGTAGTAGGTTCATGAATTAAAAGCTTGAGATAAATTGAGAAAGAAATGTAATTTTAAAAAACAGTGTACGTTTACAAATTCAAAGGGAAAAAAAAATAAAAATCAAACGGCCGAACAGTGCCTCTTGTCCTCGTGGCGACCTTTTATTTGCTATGCAAAAATACAAGATTTATTATGAAGTAAATTAAGGTTGGCGTTCAGCAAGTAATAAAAACCAAACCTACTGATATTTTTCCTCTTTGAATCGCTGTGGTCTCCCCGGGGAGAGAGAGAGAGAGAGAGAGAGAGAGAGAGAGAGAGAGAGAGAGAGCGCTATGGGTTGGCTGAGTCGATTTGTGGCGGCAGTGGCTTTCTTGGCCATCGGAGTGATATTCTCTCCGGAAACATTTGGATCTAATTCTATCGTTCAGCTACCTACTTACCTGAAACTGGCTCACCTCCTCAGCTTTTCCACGGCTTTTGGTGCCGCTCTCTGGGTCACCTTTATCGGTGGCATCATCATGTTCAAGTATGTCTCTTTCTTGGTATTCTTAATTTCAATTAACACTCTCTGCCTAATTTAGTGCGATTCTTTAGCCTATGTTTGGTTACTTCAATTTCAAGAATCAGTTATAGTTCGAAATCTGTGATTTTTGCTTGATTTCTTGAAATGAAATATAACAATCTCATTCAGGTTTACCTGTTTGTTGATCAAGTTTGATCAAATTTAAAATGATCCTCCCCCTCTCTCCGCTACACTTTCTGAGCAAACAATTAAGATTTCTTTCTTTTTTTTTCCTCTTTTTCTTTTTTGAGAATAATAATGATGAGAAACGATGAATTTATGTGGAGACCAGGAATCTACCAAGGCATCAGTTTGGTAATTTGCAAAGCAAGATGTTTCCTGCATACTTTTGGTTGGTAGGGGTTTGCTGTGCGATATCTGTGGCATCATTTGGTTATTTACATCCATGGAAATCTGCTTCCACTGCGGAGAAGTACCAGCTGGGTTTCCTGTTATCTTCCTTGGCTTTCAATCTTGCCAACTTGTTTGTCTTTACTCCTATGACTATCGAGGTACACTTCTTATAATTTGTTAACCCAGTTTTGTCAAGATTTTGTATTAGCTGTTGGGTCAATGTTTATAATTGGAATATAGCTCCTAATGTGATTCATCGTTTGCTTTAGAATGTTGAATTGTGATTCCATTGTGGTTGAGCCTACCTTTGCTTGGTTGTTGAGGAAACAAATAAAATGAGTATTTTCCCTTTCCTTTTCCTTTTTTTGTTTTTTTTTTTTTTTTCTTGTGCCTATGTGGTTTTAGACTTCTTGTGCAAGACATTGAAATTTTTTATCCATCTTGGTCAAAGCTTTGAATTGTATTCATGACTGGAAATTGTGGACTCAAGGTCCCAAGCATTGCATCATGACTTGTCATAAACAAATATTATAATTATTGTCTGGTTCAATGTTCTTGTCTAGCACAATTTTTTTCTAGACCAGTCAGAGATTAAGGGCAGTGTTAAGTCAATTAATGATAGTTATCCTTTTTCTTCTGAATGTTCCTTTTTCTCTGAAGTTTTAGTTGGAATTATGTTTCTAGTATTTTTATGCATTTTGTAAATAAATTTTGAATTACTTGATGACTTAGATTATGAAGCAAAGGCACAAGGTGGAACGGGAAGAAAACATTGGGAATGAAATTGGGTGGTCAAAGAACCAGGAAGTTGCAAAGGCTAACCCAAAGCTTGCTGCAATGAACAAGAAATTCGGCATGATCCATGGTTTTTCATCTCTTGCTAATATTATGTCTTTTGGAAGCCTTGCCATGCACTCATGGTACTTGGCAGGAAAGATGAATCTGTAATTTGTACTTCAGGTGAAGCTTGTCCTTGGCTATTAATTTGTACTTCATGAGTGCCTTTCCCTTGGATATTTCCTTATTGTTCCTGACCAAGCTCTGTAGTCCTGAACAATGTGTTAAGTTTAAGAGGTTCATCATGCTCACATACTATGAAATAAAAATTCACAGATTTAAGCTTCAATTTCCCCTTTTGGCTCCACTATCAGTGTCTCTCATAAGATACGAGTTTTGTAGGTGCTGCAAGTATATATTATGTATGTTGTTCATTGTTATGTGTATGCAATATCAGGACTTGGAATTCAATTTCATTTTCCAGACCATCCACACGGTAAAATGCACCAAACCGTCAGCAGTTCATGCTTTGGTACGTGGAAAGAATAGATTTCCCCAAGTATAATAGTAGTTCAAATCAGAACCTTCTCAGTTGTTCCGAGACCTATTATTCGCATGTAACTGCCCGAGTGTTATATTTTTCTTCAATAGCAAAGGCTTGGATGAACGTGTAAGAATCATCCGTTTAACTTAACCACATTTGGAGGTCCAAGAGTATTTGTTATGAACGTGATAAGAACATTGATTGTTTTTGTTTTGTGAAGGAATCAGTGGACAGGGGCAAGCTGTGTGCGATATTGATCTGACCCCTATAGCCGGGTATGCAAATTTATTAGGTTCATTTTTTTGTTAGCTTGATTATCAGATAGAAGCCTATTGGGTTGCAAGGTGAGCCGAACCCAACTATGATTTTTTATCACTACAAATTGTAAAAATTTAACGATTATATCATTGATTGTAAAATGAAATGGTAATTTATATGAGTGATTATTTATTTATTGAAATATCATTAATCTAGAATTTGTGGCTGCTGTTCTTTTTTTTTTTTTCTGAAGGCATCGCGAAGCTTACCAGTAAATTATGAGGGGGGTAAGGTAATTTATAAGCGCCCAACGTAGACCAACAAGCCTAATAAATATTGGAAAGATTTCCATGTGTCCAGACTTTTGAAATCAAAGATCCAACCATAAGGCCACCCGCATTAGAGGGACTACTAAATGGAGGACTACTTAATAACTCTCTCCTCCACATCAGATTTTGTGGGTCCAGTACACAACTCATCCACTTACTCCTCCTTATCTCTTACATCAAAAGGACTACTAAATAGGACCCACTTAATTATTTTATTATTAAATATTTACACTATTTAATTATTTTAATTAATATAAATTCACTAAAAATAAAATAATTCATCATTAATAATTATAATAACT
>CAOGCB011058302.1:0-19483 GCA_948266635.1 Cnidoscolus chayamansa | reverse complement strand
CGTTATGTTCTGGTGTGTAGGGCGGAGTGAGAAAATGGGAAATCCCTTTTTCTTGCAAGTAAGCTTTCAAATGTATAAATTCCCCCCATTATCCGAGTAAATGGATTTAATTTTCCTAGTGAAGTAGTTTTCAACAAGATTCTGAAATACTGGAAAAATCGAGGACACATCAGATTTTCTTTTCAAGGGAAACAACCACACAAATTTTGTAAAATGATCCACAAAAATGAGATAGTATCGAAAGTCATCAATAGAGGTGAGTGGTGACGGTCCCCAAACATCACTATAAATTAACTCCAATGGAGCATAACTGGTCATAGTTGACTCAAAAAATGGAGACTTGTGCATTTTGTTGCACTTACATGAATCACAAAAGAAAGAATTGTTTGAAACTGATAAATTAAATGACTGTAAAATAAGACGCAAGATAGATGTGGAAGGATGGCCTAGCCGTCGATGCCAGAGGGGCTGGGAAGAAGCAACAGTATGATTAAGACTCAAAGAAGAACCTCTTGACAGATCGGGTGGCCATTCATAAATACCATTAGTGGGCTTCCCTTCCGCTAGCAGCGCCCCCGTGCTCAAATCCTTCACAGTAAACAGAAAAGGAGTAAAGTTCACCTCAACATTATTATCAGCGCACAATTTATAGACAGAAATAAGATTCTTGTCAAGAGCAGGGACACATAAAACATTCTTTAAACACAATGGCTTTGCAACAGAATGTAAGGTAAAAGTCCCTGTGTGAGAAATGGGATAGGATTTACCATTACCAAGGAAAACATTATCACTGCCCTCATATGCTGAGTGGATGGCCAGATTGTTTAAGTCCTCCACAACATGTTGGTTTGCACCGGAATCCATAACCCAGCGTGGATCATTAGCCGGCCGATTGAGAGTAACACAATTAACTTGAGCTTGAGACTTTGAGCCAATAGTGGTGGAATTGGCGTTGAATAACCATGGAAGTAATTTCTTTAGCTTAAAGCATTGTTTGGTTACATGCCCAGGCCTATCACAAAATTGACATTTAACCGTGCTTTTGGAAGTGGAGGAGGAAGCAGAATTACCTAAAAAATTTCCAGAATTAACAGAAGCGGAAGATCGAGGAGCAGCAGAGGACGATCCAGCTTTGTGTTTCGCAATATAGTTCACCGTGGTGGGAGCAACTACGATACTGGACTCACGACACAATTGACTTTCAAAATTAGTTAATTTGTCATGAAGATCATCAAAAGATATCTCAGAATCGCGAGCTCTAATAGCAGCCGAAACCTCCTTATACTCAGCAGGCAGTCCATGAAGAACAATTTCATTCATCGTAATAACAACACCAGCAGCAGCAAGGGTAGTGGTGATCGATTTAATTTTCTGCAGAAACTCAGTAACTGAGGACGTCCCTTTCTTAGTTGTAAATAAAGACTCTCTCAAGCTCATTATGCGTGCTTGAGATGGCTTATTATAGATTTTCTGCAAAGTAACCCACACATTGTGAGATGTTTTCTCACTAACAACATAAGAACAACATCAGGGGAAAGAGAAGCGATCATAGCACTTCGAAGGAGCTGATTTTGGCGAAACAGATAAGAACTGGTGGCCAGATCACGAGCTATAAGGTTCTCAACAAATTTGAGAAAATCATAACCAACCAATAAAAAATACCATTGAGTATGCCACGATTGGTAGTTGGTGGCAGTCAGTCGAAGAGGGGCTTGAGCAGAGGCATTAATGGAAACTAATTGATTTGCAGAAGGGGTTAGGGTTGGCATTTGAACAACGGAAGGAGTGGTTGAACTGGTTTCTTCCTGTGGATTAGCCATTGAGCAAATCACAGAGAGGATCGAAAAAAAATGCTATTTTAGCGTTAAGCTCTGATACTATAAAGGTTTAGAAGAAGTGGTAATTATATTCACATACAAATGTGTGTTAAATACATGATTACACACTCTTCTAATCCTTAAAACAAGAAACTTATATATATCTAAATACAACAGAATAAAATTAAATAGGTATTTGTAACAACTACGTCATTATCTTATTTAATAAAAATAAGAGCAGCATTATCATAAAAAGAATTGCACTGTGAAGAAGGCGCAGATCTGGTCTGACACGCAAAGAAGGACAAATACTGTGTTGTGGGTCCCACCTTCTCTTTTATCCTGTTCACCCCCCACCCCAACAAACAACTCTCGTTATCGTTCACTTTAGCTTAAACACCTGCTAAAGAGCTTCTCTAATTGATATTTTAGCTCTCGTTTAGCCTATGAAGTTGAGGTTTCCACTTTGCAGGAAGATTCCAGCAGACCAAACAAGGGGGTCAAAGCCAGTCCCCTTTCTCTTTTTCTTCTGTTTTGCACTTAAAAACACGTTCATTTGGGTGGTTTAGGGTTGCAGCCTTGCAGAGAGGAGGAGAGAGGGCAATAATTAGGAGCTGGACCAGTGTGCAGGCTATGGGAGGAAAATAACATGGCCTTGTCGGTTGTTCTGCAGGAGTTCTCTTCTCCTGGGTGTCATCCACCTCTTAATTTTCCTTTTTCAGTCCAAAAGCCAAAAAACCAACCCACCTGTTTCTCTCAAGGATGGATTACACGGGTTGGATGGGATTTTGGGAAACAACCTTCTTTTGCATCTCTCTCCTACTTTTCCCCATAAATTAAGATTTTAAAGATTTCTTCCTTAATCGCTTCATAAAACTATCAGCTTCATGGTGCAATCACATCTTTATTACTTCAAATCTCAAGCTTAATTGATCAAGGTAAGTATTTCTTAAATTTAACTAGTAGGGGCCCTTGGTTGTCTCATTTTCTCCCGTTCAATTTGTTTTTTCTTTTAATAATGTTCTCTTTTCCCCCTTAATTTTCCCTGTGCCTTGCTTTACAAATTAATCTCTCCAAGTCATCTAATCATACATGTGTATATGCTTCTAAATCACTTGCTTACGTTTCTAGGAATAAGGTTGAAGTCGATCAAATGGGTTGGTGGGTTTCCAGTTCCCACTACAAAAGTTGAGAGATAATCAGCTGAATAAGGAGAATAATCTTCAGTTATTAGCTCTGTGATGATCAGCTTTCGTCTGGGATTGGATGGGCTAAACTAGGGTTGGAATCTTCACAGGAAGATGCCATGGTTTTGACACAGATAATCAGAAGATGATTTGAAGGATATTAGAGATCAAGAATTAGAGGTTTAAAGTTTTTGTCTTGCAGATCAATTTGATGGAACTGAGAGAGCAAGAGAAGGAGATAGGGATGTCGAGCTCTCTTGGTTACAGTTCACCTAATAGACATTCCTCTTGTAAAATCCCTCCTGCTTCTGTAGTTAATTCAGACTTCGGAGCAAGAACAAGACATCATCTAAACGTTACACCTCAAAATCTTGAACACCATCTTCCACTGAATCTACAACATCAAACTCTCAAACCCGCTAGAGATCTTGACCTAACCCCAGATCCAACTCCAGCTCCACTTCCACTTTCAATTTCTGGCACAAGTCCAACCAATACATCACCTACTCCCAGTGGATCCCCTTCTAGATCACCACCACCACCAGTATCAACATCATCAGCTAGGTATCGAGAATGTCTGAGAAATCACGCAGCAAGCATGGGAGGACTCATCATCGACGGATGTGGAGAATTCATGCCAAGCGGCGAGGAGGGCACCCCAGAAGCGTTGAAATGCGCAGCTTGTGAATGCCATAGGAACTTCCATAGGAAAGAGATTGATCAAGAACAGTCACAATGTGCAGCCAAGTGCTATAACAAAAACAATAACCAGAGAAATACATTACCTCTTGCTCTACGACTCTCACCTTCACTTCCTCTACCACAAGCTCCTGTTTATCAATATCAGGGATACCATCGTAGGTTTTCTATAAGCGTCTCCACGGCCCCAGCTGCACCCATGATGATGAACTTCGGCGGTGGTAAGGAGTCATCAAGTGAAGATGTCAACATGTTTCAGTACTCAAATATACAAGGAGGAAGATCTACACAACCATCGTCGTTGAAGAAGAGGTTTAGGACAAAATTTAGCAAAGAACAGAAGGGCAAGATGATGGAATTTGCAGAAAGATTGGGATGGACGATCCAGAAACAAGATGAGCAAGAAGTACAGCAGTTCTGCTCACGAATAGGCGTAAGAAGAAAAGTCTTCAAGGTCTGGATGCATAACAACAAGCAATCCATGAATAAAAACCAAATGTAAGAGCAATTCAAACCCCTTGCGTCTATAATCACACATTAAATTTGCACTTCCAACAGAAAATTGATGATAATAGACGATATTAATTCATATTCTATGAAATGTTTAGTATTATGGTTCTTTTCTTCTGCGGATGAACCTGAGAATGATCACAATTCACAATTTCTATCAATTTTTTTCAGATCAAGGAATCTCTCTTTTTGCACCAAAGGCTTTTTTACTAGGTAAAGAAAATAATGTATATATAATAAAAACAAGAAGAGAAATTACTTTTGAGATTGTAAAGTTGCTAAAATCTCAATTAAATTCAAATCAAACAACATTGATCTCAGCAATAAAAGCAGAAAATGAGAAAGATACATGAAATTGCTTTTGGTCGGGGCCATATATGATATGAAAACCTTCCTATACTAGTTCTATTAATTAAAAAGTATATACCAAAGAATATTAATCTAGCTCATTCTTATAATTAATTAAAAAAATTAGATTTCTTGAACCTGATCGATCAAACTGGATAATTACAACACAACAATGAAATTGGTTAATCCTAATAATGCAACAGCATCATTCATTTGCATTCCGGTTAAATTTTCTTTACTAGTGGGTCATATCCATCCACTATGCTGCTGCGATGTGATTGCATATGGAGACGAACACACACAAAAATGATCACTTTATGCAATGTCTACATATCTTACCAAGATATCACATAGGAAAATTAGTACCTTTATTATTATTATTATTATTATAACTCTTCGGTGTCTGCAGCACATTATCTACTCTAGTTCCCTCCCTGCATGCGTAATTTTTCTGTTCTATATATCTCAAGCTGCCTGAATTGGTATGCCCTCCAAATGTTATATGTTGTTCTTTAAATACATGTCCTAACTGTTAGCAGAGTCATGAGTTCAATGTCTGAACCGTGTGCACTGAGATGAGCAAAGGGAAAATAGAAAATCAGAAGTCCCATCTTAAATTTGACCCCATAATAACTAGACACGTAAGATTTTTCTGGGAACATGTTACGCCAATTGATGGAAACATATACTAATGTCGATGACTCACATGGCATGTAGGAAGTGGTAGTTTTATTCAACTATCCGCAGTACATTCCCCCAATTTAGCTCCAACATCACCACTGGCCTTTGACATTCTCTCCTTGGCAGCTTCGTACCTGGACTTTACTTGAAAAGTTCTCTCCTTGTCTAACCTGTATGCCTCACCTACACTATTTGCAGCTTCATCCAAGGCAACCATCTCTTCGCACGTTGCTCCTTGCTTTGCCTCTTTCCCATTACTAGCCTTCTCCGAGGCTATGTCTGAAGCCAAGCCAATTTTCTGCTTAGCTTCATCATACATGTCAGCGGCTACCTCATTCCTCATCTTGGCTCCTAGATCACCAGTTGCCTTTGACATCCTCTCCTTTGCAGCTTCATAGTTTAAGTTTCCCTGAAAATTCAACGTGTCCTTGGCCGTCCGGTATGCCTCACCGACTGTATTTATAGCTTCCTCGAAGACATCCATCTCGTTCCATCTTTCATGCCCCACTGCATTAGCCTGATTAAATTTCTGCTTAGCTTCATCATGAACATTAGCTGCTCTCTCTTTCCCATGCTCCATTGCTTCTGTCATCCACTCTTTAGCATCACCGAGCTTCTCTGAATCCATATTTTTATAAAAGCCCAATTTTTGCTTGGCTTCATCATGAGCATTACTAAGCCTGCTTCTACCATAATGCATTCCTTCTGCCATTGCATCTTTCGAATCACTAACCCAATTTGAAGCCATGTCATAGGAATTGGCCGCTTTATGTTTTCCATAGTTCATTGTTCCTGCCACTGTTTCTCTAGCATCATCACTAGCTCCATCTGAAGCCATTCTTATAACCTGACCTGCGTTCTCTGAAGTAAAGTCCTTCATGTCACCTACTTTATCATAGGCCTTATTGGCTACCTCATCATTCTTTTCAGAAGCGTACCTGTAAGCCTCTGGAAGAGTAAACGAAGTCAACAAGGAAAAACAAAAATTCTTCTGCTCAAGGGAAATCTAGTTCAAAGTTGGACAGAAATTATTGCAGAAGATAAATACTTACCAGATGCGGAATGTTTCATTGAATCTGAGGTCTTTGAGGCTTTATCTTTTATATTTTGAGCTACTTCTATTGCTTCCCTGGTGCACTAGTAACATTATTAGTGGAAACTTGAAAAAGGATGAATAGTTCCTTAAATTTCAAATGCTATGGAATTTTGATCCCTCCTGAAACTTAATTAAGCATGCATGCCAAGAAAGGCAACAAAAAAAAAAAAGAGGGTAGTGAACTAATGCAACGAAATGTTCCAGCAAATCCCATTCCGTTCTACTAAACATGCATCATAAGAATCCATCACACTGTAATCGAGCTTTACTGACGATGGATATCCTCTCTTCTACTTCGAACTACATACACCACCTCGAAACATGATTAAACTTGGTATCATGAAGTATCTCAGATTCATATGAAGGTTCTTCGTTTTGGTGCATATGAAAGAGTTTCATTACAAACTAAAACGTGAACACATAAAATGTTTTGAAACTTGTCCTTTGAAAGGGATTGTATTCGCTTTCAATTAATTGCTGCATGCCGTGGGCTTCGTCCATTATAAAACTAAAGGAATGGATAAAAATAGTAGATATAGCTACATCAACAGAACGATACCAAAAGAGGCTTTGGCCACATTTGCCCTTTTTCTTGATACTTATCTTTGTTTCTGAAATGACCAAAAAAAAAAAAAAACCCCTAACAGACAGGAACTTGGCCAATTTGAAATTAGCTCATGAACAAGAACAAAGTGGGGTTGGACTTGCGATAAAAATAGGTTTCAAGCCAACCTTTCCAAGATGCGGCCAAGCAAGAATATTTCTGAAACATAGATAAAGAGTCAGCAAATTAGAAGGAGATTATTATTACTCTGAGAACTTTCCATAAGCCCAGTCAGTTAAGGAGTCGGCCTTTCCCTTGTCATGCATGGCTTCTGCTGCGTTCTGCTTCATCTCTTCAGTCTTCACTTCCACGTTCCGTGCATTTTCCATTGCCCCATCATCCTTGCACAACCCTACATCCGCCGCCCACATCACTACTACCACCGCTGCGGCCAATGTCGTCGCCAGTCTCTTCCCCATCTCTCTCTAGTGATTAACAGGAGGGCAAAGTGTGTTATTGATCTCGATGGAAATTTTGCAATAACCAGATAAAGGGGGCTCAATGGGAAGTGCATAGAAAGAAGTTGGTAGTGAAACGTGTATGCAGAGGAATGATACGTGGCGAGCTTAGGTAACAGTGTAGCTGGATTAATGCCACGTTTTGGCCACCTGCCGAAACAAGCTTCAAAATCTTCTGTTTATAGTCTTCTATAATAATAATAATAATTTATTTATAAAAAAGTAATAATAATATTTTTTGAAATTTAAAATACTATTTTGCTTATAATTTGAAAAAAAAATAAAATATATTGAATTATTTGTTAAATTTTCAACTGAAAATAATATGCACTCTAGGGCATGTGTTCGGCTCCTAGTTTGATTGTCTTGATATTATTTATTTATTTCAAATTTGACGCTAAACTCACAGTAAAATTATAATTTTTAAATATTCATTACTTTATTAAATATTAATATATATAATACTGCCGCTATTACATGTTTTTTTTCCACAGTGGTAAAGGTCAATGTTTATTAAATTATATATTATTATTACACATTTAATAAATTAAAAAATATTTTAGTTAATTATTTCTTTATCAATCCAATAAATACATTTACAGAACCAAATTGCCTAACCATTATTTTTTATTTTGCCAGCCGCCTTCTGACAGACAGGTCACACCAACCAAAATCCCAAGTCCTATTGATTCAGAAGCAGTGGATAATTTCTAAACAAAAGCCCTAGCTTTATTCCGAGTTTCAAGCGCTCTTGAAACCGAAAGCTACGGCGTTGACGGCGCATGGCATCTTCTCCACAAGACGATCTACAAGAGACAGATCCAATCTCCACTCTTCCTCTGCCACAAGATCATGACGATATGCTGCTAGATGCCGCACCCAAACAACAGCTGCACCACCACCACTATATCTCTTCCGTTGACTCAACTATACTCATCAGGCAGCTCCCCTCCCAAGGCCTCTCCTTTCAGCTCTGGCCCGCAGCTACCACTCTTCTTACTCTCCTTGACCGCCATCGCTCCCATTCCTCCACCACTCAACTCTCTACCATCCTTGCTACCTTGTCATCCAACTCCCGCCCGCTCAATGTACTCGAGCTCGGCTCCGGCACTGGCCTCGCCGGAATCGCAGCAGCCATCACTCTCCGTGCTAATGTTACAGTTACTGACCTACCTAACGTCATTCCTAATCTCCAATTCAACGTCGACGCCAATGCTAACACGGTGGCGCTTCATGGCGGTAGCGTCAAGGCAGCGCCACTCAGGTGGGGAGAGGATGGTAATGGTGACGTGGAGATTGTAGGAAGGGATTTTGATTTAATAATGGCATCTGATGTGGTTTACCATGATCATCTCTACGAGCCTCTGCTTTATACACTGCGTGTGCTAATGGGCGTAGGCGAGGAGGAGGAGAAGAAGAAGGTGTTTGTTATGGGTCATTTGAGGAGATGGAAGAAAGATTCTGTGTTCTTTAGAAGGGCAAGGAAATGGTTTGATGTGGAGGCTATTCACAAGGACAGTCCCTGCACTGGCTCAAGAATTGGTGTTGTGGTCTACAGTTTTGTTCGCAAGGGTCAAAAATTGTAAACAAGCAGTCATCAGAAATGGAAGTTCTCTATTTTCTTCCCCCATGTCAAATTTTATAATCGGTCTTTAGTTCAAGCGCAATTACAGAATACTATCACAATCAAGGAGGGAACATTTTCACCATCCGCAATGATGTACTCAAAACACAACTCACATTAGAAAAATAATGAATCTAAAGCCTTTCGTAGTGCAAGCCACGCATTCTTTCCTACTTACAAATTAAATATATAATGTTTATCGGCCGAATGAGAATTGAGAAATCACCATCTTACTGCAGTTCTATGAAAACCTCATCGCCTCCTTAGCGGTGTGCATTTACCCACACCAAACGAAGTGTACAAGAGTTTTCCCATTTGGAGAGACTGCAAAAACGCTCGTTCTGATTTTCTTGTTGCAAAGAGAGCACATGCTTTACCACTGTTCTCCTTTGGTTGTATAATCCATCTCTGACCTGCTATACATAGTCATTTGTTTAGAAAGGTAGAAGTAATAGAATGTACAAATGATGCAATTATAGAAAAATATCAAAGAATCGCAAGCTAGCTGCAAGCCAATCATCTGCTCATAAACAATGGAAACATAGTTTACGAAACACAGTTACTTGACATGGAAGAGATTCCTGTACGTTTTCTTTGATTTGAATCTAATACAATGCAGCCCTCCACTGAACACCGTCATTAAGTTAAGCGGGCTTAGAATAAGGGACTTCGCAAGAAAAAGAATGCAAACAAGACCACTACACAACTATAACCAAAAAGTTGGCTGAATCACTACATACGTTGGACAGAATCACAATATATGTTGGACAGAATTTTATGCAGTTGGGAGTCTGGGAACTTCCTACAGATTTTTGTCAATTAAGCGAAATTATGCTCAGCATCTACAGCACATGAACCAATATGTTAACCAAACAGCTTGTTAACAGGCTTGATAAAAGCTTATTTGCAGTTGTTTACTACAAAAATAAGTGAGTACAGCCACAAAATTCAGCTCATTTAATAAATGAATGATCATACACAATGATGACCTCAGCTTCATTTTCTTCACGAACAGGTTAGTTTTTTAAGCTTGCCTTGCGTTTATCTATGGTCTTCTGAAGCTTGATAAAGTGCTCCCCCTTCAACAAGCCAAGTTCAAGCATCACTAGAGTACACCCAAGAGATGAGAAGAATAGCTTGTCCAAGATTTTGCACATTCAAGCTTGTATCAATATACTACTCTAGACTCGCTTGAATAGATCAAAATCTGGCTTGTCTTTCCTCAGATTGTTTGTACCACTATTTGCCTTATGGGAGCAGACAATTGGATGCTGATATATTTGAAGTATAAATTTGACATCTGTGATAGAAGATGCAACGGAGACAAATAAAGTGGCACAATTCTAGCATCTTCATATATTTTATATTAGTAAGGTACCTTAATAAACGAACTCTATGATGTTTGTCCATAACGAACTCTATGATGTTTGTCCAAATTTTAGTATTAATGCATTTACCATCAAACTTTTACACAACATGAAGTGGATACCTGCAGGTTCTCACTTTACCTCAAACTCTTGATAACTAAGAGATTCCAGTAGATTTTCTCATACGAGGTCCAAGAAAAGGAAGCAAATTCTGCAAAGGAAGTGAAATATACAATCAGAATGAAGCTTATATTTAAACTTCAGATGTGCAGAAAAACAAATTAAAAAATGGATGAGATATTGCATGATATAAAAAGAAAACAAACAAAGACCAGGAACTTTTCCCATCTATTTGAAGAAATATAATGTAGAAATAATAACAAAGTTTGACTTTAAATACCAGAAAGAAGTGGCCTAGCTGGAACAAGGACATAACCACCATGATGTGACCAGTTAAACCACACTGTGACTGCTGGAAAGATGCTTACAAAGTTCCACTAAAGCAGTATAATGATTCTGTTTTTGAAGAATCTCCTCACATATCTTTAGGTCACAGTAGTTAAACCTTTAAGTAATTCTAGATCTGCTGAAGACTCTCCAGTAAGAGGAAGAGCTTGGAGTAGTGCTGTATCCAAAATTGACGCCATTTCCCTGGCACCTGAATTAATGGAAATTGTACCACGCCCCTAAGTGACGAAAGAAGCGAAAGTTACTAAATAGCAACATTACAGATATTTTGTTTTCATAAGCATATTGGCCAAACCAGTAAGCTTCAACTGGTTGATTTAACCACATATAACATGCAACAAGTCTGACAAAGGAAATTTTTAGACATTGGATACAACAACAATAAATGAAACAGATGACAAATGCTATGCATATGCGTGCAGGACACTTCTTACAACAGAAAATTTGTGATGTGGACGTTTTGATCTGGCAACAACTTTAACTAACTTTCAAGCTACAGTCACTGCCATACAATATACATGGTCATATTACCTCTCCCTCACCAAGACCCAGCCCCTCCTCCCACCCCCCAACCCCACAAATTCAGTTAAATGTGGAGGAACTGAGGATTCCATATCATCTGATTCTCCAGATGAACCTGGAGAGATATGGGGCATCTGAAGCAATGTCCATCAACAGGATGTATAGTCTCTGGAAGAACAATGGATGGAAACAAAGGACATAGGTGATATCCACTTGGGATGCTAAAAATTGTTCCATAGCCTCCACATAGCTCCCATTCTCAAAAAGATAGTGAGCACATATGCATGACATTAGCATAATTTCATTCAATGCGAGTACTATTAAGAAATATAAAGGTGCACTGCCAAAAGAAAAGACAAAAAGCTTAAGGATATATGCATCACTAAAAGATCCCATATGCCAAAATGTTAAACTAAAATATTTCCCCTTTCCCAAGCATCCATAAGCAATATTGCTGTAAAATTTAGTGCTGATGGTCAGATAAACAACCCATGTTAATTAATCAATAAATCCAACATGATCCTCTGGCCAGCAGGTTAATTCACTACCATTTCTAACTTTCAACATCTTTGGAATCTGAAAAGCCCGCTATCATTATCCAAGTAAGAAGCGACCTCCAGTTAGACAACTAAGTTTATAGTAAAAACAACTAATTCATACATCATAAGAGATTATATATAATAAACTTAAACTAACTATCCTACTCCTACATAATACATGCAATGCAAAACAAATATCTCACCCTTGAAAAAAAAATATAAACATGTAATGCAAAACAATAGCAATAATAATTATAATAATAATAATAATAATAACAATAACGGTTCAAAAACAATTAACTCAAAGGGAAGCATCTTACCTTAAATGAATTGATCCCTCCTTTGCTGCTTGCAGGCTTGAATCTTCTGGTGGAAGCATCTTGCACAAAGCCAACGCTTCCTCAAAATTCCTAGATGCTGTGAAGTGTATACTGCAGTACAAATAACAATCCTTAAATATATTTCTGCAGCAAAATGTCATTACCCCCTTCTAAAGCTAGAATCTGATGGTTACAATTAAAAGCATAACTGAATTACAGGGAAGGCCATAGCACAGAAAAAAAAAGATTATTATGAGAAAATGTATCCAAGGGAAAGAATGTTCAGATCCTGAATTGAACAATCATTCATCCACTTTAAGTTGATCTGCGCCTACAAGCTACCAGCAGATACCATAATATCAACATACAAAGAGAATAAGCATTCCCTTTGCACCAAGAGGAACAAGGAGAGACCATATACAGAATTTTCTAATACAAAAATTACGACATTATTGCTTTGACAGACATTTTGAAGAACAATGGTTTATATCAATGGACATGGAAATCAGAGACCAAATCTACAAAAGCAAATAATGATAATGAACAAATGGAAAAGCAATGGACGGATTTTCATGGAGGGGGAAAAGACCCAAAAAAACGAGAAGCAATATCCAAAGTACCAATTGATTAAGTTACCTCAACACATCTTGGATGCAGAGGTATTGCATAAGGTTTCTGAATGAGGACGACAGAAGGAAACTCTGACCATTCTGCTTGAAGAAGCTTGACATTTTTGTCCATGAAAACCCCAGTGTTCTCCTAAGGCAGTAACCCAAAAAAAAACATTTTTTTTGTTCATGCATTGGAAAATAAAAGGTAATAATTAAATGTCCAAATTGGAGCAGCAAATGTGCACAGTATATGCATGTCAGCCAAATTATAAAACCTGTACATCTAGCAGTTCTCAGAAAGACATCCTAAAGCTGTATTGTCAATTATTCATTCCAATCATTAATATTAGCAAGAAACAAATGATAGGCCTTCCATATCATTAATAGTTATTAGTGAAGAATACTGAGAGTACTTTAGTTAACAGCATTCCAGTTCTTCTGAAACACAGCAATGAGAGCAGCATATAGATTCTGCAACTTATAGAAGGCATACCAGGATTCGAACTGACATTCCAACTCGGCCACTCTAGATGGCTCTTCAAATTTCATATGAAAGACATATCAAGAAATTACACACGGAACTAAAAAACTAGCTGTGTAATAAAATGTTTTCTTTTTTTATAATTCAACATTTAAAATTTGCAAAACTCACCATTCTTGAAACAAAGTCTATCAAAATTGATGGAATTTGAGAATGATTTTTCCACCACTCATTACATAGTGATTGGGATTAGGTTCTATGTTAATCTCTCTCTCCTTCTCCTAATTAAAATCGGAGACAAATGTTTTCACCACACCAAGACATGAACTTCACAGTATCTGGAACACCAAATTCCTTAACCTCCACAAATCCTAGTCCCCCTAAACAAGGACAAAAATTTACTTCCACCTAAAAATTACCAGTTCGAGATCAAGCATGCAATGACATCAAAAAAGTACTATAGAATATTACAAAAAGTAATAGATACTACAATTCAACCACACTTTCTAAATTTCAGCAAATAATTAAAAGATTCAAGGAAGATAATGTGATTGAATTGATCACCAAGTTCTGTACAAGATTATTACTCCAATATTTCCTTCACATAAAATTTATCAGCAATCTGAGGTCGAGCTGCCGTATGTTCGAAGGGCTCCATCTGAGCAGCCGACAAAGAGCTTTGAGCCGTAGGATTCAATGGCGTCAATTTTCGTGGGGCAACCACTAACGAGCTCCAAGGAACATGGGCTCTGTGAAAAAAATTGCAGTTTCGATATCGAGCTTAGAAGAAAAATTAACGATGAAAGATTCTAAAAAAATGCTGAATCTGATCAATTTCCAGCGGAAGATCAGAGTGTTATTGTGAGTGGAAAAGCATTAAAAAATAGTCAAAGAAAAAAAAGGGATAGAGAGATCAATCATGTAATGAAGCGAACAGCTCCACCGCCATGTTTTCTCAGAAACCGTGACGGTGCTGGAGGCTGATAGTGAACGGCGCATTTATTAGTCCCGCATTGTTTCCCGGAAAATAATATATTAGAGAAAATATTTCTAAGCAAATAATTATTTTCTAATATTTTAATTAAAAATATTTTAAAATCCAAAAAAATAAAATAAAATAAATACCCTATTATCTTAATTTCTATTTTCATATTTTTCTCTTTTTTATTAGAACAAACATATATTATTTTAATATTTAAATATATATAATTTAAAAAATAAAATTCTTGCTAATTTTATACATAATTTAGTTATAAATCCAGTGACTATTAATAAAATTTAACTATTCAAAATTTTATTTTTTTTCAATTTAATATTTTTTTATTTTAAAACCTATTTAATAAATTGAGATTTTTTTACTAATTTATTTTAAATTTAAAATAAATACTAATTAGATCAAATAAATAATTATAATAGTTTTTATTTTTAAAATAAAAGAAAAATGGGAGTGTGCAGCAGCTGCAGGGAAGGTTGAGTGTAGATGAACTGAGTGGGGGAATAATTTATCCCAAAAACTCTTGACTGACATGTAAAACAGGGGGAAGAACAAAAAGACAAAGGAAATCCACGTTCCACGAATCAGCTGCGGACTGCGGTTGCGGGTTTTACCCAAAGTCACCAATCAACTACCATGGCTGATGCCCCCCGCCAATGATTTCAGCTTTTAATCTCTCTCTCTCTCTTGCCGGCCACTTCTATCACACAATCGCTAAGAAAAATCAACACCCAACAAACCCGCCAATTGAGAAGAAGACAATACTAGAGCCGCAGAAATGACTCTTGGTCTTATCAATGCCAACCCTGTGGTTCACGCTAAGAAGGAAAGGGTCGCTCGCTCCGAAGATCTTCACTCTGACGATGCTGTGGATCCACTCGAAATCTATGATATCCTTTTCTTTTTTTTCTTTCCACTTTCCACTTTTCTTTTCGTTTGGGAATTTTGATTCTAGAGTCAGTTCGTTCAGTGATCTTTATGCTTTTTTTTTGTTGGGTTTTTGTTTTTTCTAATAAAAAGAAGTGATCTTTGACTGGAACTGCAAATTTTGTAAGGGATATAAGAGATCCAGAGCACCCATATTCACTGGAACAGCTCAGTGTTCTCTCAGAAGAATCGATCACCGTTGATGACAAGCTCGGCCGTATTTTGTAAGTAATTCTGTACTCCTATATCTATTATTTTACTTTTCTTACATAATAGACCTTAAATTATCATTAAACTGAAGTTTATGGGTTCCATTTCTGCAAAAAAAAATTGAATCACAAAATTTCTTCTTTTTACGTTTTTTCTTTTTGTTAACTTAGAGAGAAGATGAGATAGGAGAGGGCTTTAACCCACTAAGTTGGTTATTTGTTTTATGTATGTTTTAGGATCACTTTCACTCCTACCATCCAACATTGCAGCATGGCAACAGTTATTGGTCTTTGTCTTAGAGTAAAATTACAAGAATGTTTCCCTCCCCATTATAAGGTCAGCGTTGCTGTTAATTGCTAATTTTGATACGTATATATTTATCTCTCTGCTTTTATGTCTGTTTTGATTATTGGTACTATATCTCTGGTTTGTGGGATTACTAACATCTATCCTTCCTGTTATATTTGCTGTCTAAGTTTCTGAACAACTTCCCCATTCATTTCATAGTTCATATGCAATTGATCACTTACATGCTTACTTACAAGAATCTATAGCAATAAATTGGATCAATTTGGATGGATATAGTGACTCTTTTCCAGGTTATTGCTGGATTGTTGCAGCAAACAAAGTGCTATTCATCCAATTATATGCCCAAACTGCTTTGCACTGAAGGAAAAGTTAAAAAAAATCGCATGCCAATTAAATAATAAGTCAATAATCAATCTGAATTTGGGCAGAATATCATCATGCGGTTGATGTTCTATAGAGACCAAGTCTTTGCAACTGTTCTATTTACATGTCTGAATGTTGATAATTGGTTATAATGTCAATCAATTTTTAGGTTCTTTTTGGCACTGCAAATTTGTTTTTATGCTTTTCTAACCATAGGCATCTCTGCATACTTGGGATAGTAATGCATTTTGATATGAAAATGGTATTGAATTCAAATCATAAGATATTTTCTGATTCATAAGTTTGATGGTGCTTTTTTCGCAGGTTGACATCAAAGTTGCTCCAGGATCTCACGCTGATGAAGAATCAGGTGAGGTTAAACTTGGCATTACTTTTAGTGCTTTTGGGCATTGCTACCTTGTCCATTTATGTGCCGTTCATGCTAGAAGTAGAAGGCATATGTGTTAAATCTACTCAAACAGTCCAGTTATCACCCTTGAGCATGTTCTTGCTCATGCCTATTCACTAACACATCTCAATAAGATATTTATGGATATCAAAAGAACTTGATATTTATGTGAGAGGCATGAAAAGATTATGGCTTATGCTAATTTCATTTGTGTGTATGTGTGTTTTGAGTTTCATTGCTACATATGATCTATGTTCTTCACGCTTGTACTCTCCCTCCTCCCTAACTAAGACTGTTTTTGCCATCTGTAATTTGCAGTGAATAAGCAATTAAACGATAAAGAAAGAGTTGCTGCTGCGCTAGAGAATCCGAATCTGCGTCAACTTGTGGATGAGTGCCTTTACTCCAATGAACTTTAAATCAAGCACGACGCTCACCTATCTTTAGCAGCTGTACATAGAATTTAAGTTGTTGAATGCAGCAGCTGACTTGCGAAATTAAATGGATCTCCTGAATTCAATTTATCCTTTGTTGGTACTAATATTTGCTAATTCCCATAGATGCTTTTAGGAGTCACAACTGCAATCACTGGAAGTAAATATGGGATACAACATAATGCATAACTAGTATTGCAGATTAAGCAATAATCTGTAATCTCGTATTGTTTCAGTATGAACTTGGACTTTCATGCCCGATATGAAGCCTGGATATCAGATATACAAGATTTTCAGCACATGTTGCTCTTGAATTTTTTTATTTTTTTTTTTCCTTTTAAGCCTTTAACCTTGTTGATTTTTGTTGTTTCTTGCAAGAATTGAATCTCCTAGACAGGCAGATTCTCTGGTGGGTATATATGTTGTGATGCATTCCTGGTTTGCTCCCCATTGCTTTTCCTATTGGAAAGCAATAATGGAGATGAAGTTAATGGTGCAGTAACCCGGAAGAAACATAATTATAGTGGGAATAGCGAAATGATAAACCATTTCCCCCTATTCATAATGAAATGTGTCGTTATCAAAAACATTAAGTTCGTTGTTTTTTTTGGTTGTTGTTTTCAATGATCTCTTGTGAATTTTGGAGAATTATTCGAAACTCAATTCGACAAAAAAAGCTCGATCGGACTTGATTTATTTTCAGCTAAATTTAAATTTAATTTTTAAATTTACTGAGTAAATGAGCTAAATTTGAGTTTGTAGATATTTAACTCGTTAAGGCTAGAAAGCTCATTAATATAGTCATTTAATTAAAATTATTATTTTTAAATTAAAATCATTAAAATTACAAAATATATTGATTTTTTTAAAGAAATTTATTATTTTCAAACTAAAAAGCTTCAAGATTATAAAGTAAAAATTTATTTAAAGGTAAATTCTATAGGACTGTTGTTCGACAAGCGATGCTATATGGTAGTGAGTGTTGGGCACCTACAGGGCAACATCTTCATAAGATGAGCGTGGCAGAAATGAGAATGTTAAGATGGATGTGTGGCCATACTAGATTGGATAAAATTAAGAATGAGCATATTCGGCAGAAATTACAGGTAGCGGAGGTTGGTGATAAGGTGAGAGAAGGAAGACTTAGATGGTTTGGGCATGTCTTACGGAGATCTCCCCATGCGGCAGTTCGCAAGTGGGAGAACTTGATGGTTGATGGGGCTAAGAAAGGTCGAGGTAGACTAAGGACAGTTTGGAAGGATGTAATAGACAGAGACTTATGAGCCTTAAATATTGATGCGGATTTAGTTAGTAATAGACTTGAATGGAGGCGTAAAATCCGAGTAATGGAAGGAGTCTAAGGCGTGTGATTGTGAGATTGCCTGTGAGCTTATTTGCTAGAGGATCCATACAGCCGACCCCAACTTGTTTGGGACTAAGGCTTTGTTGTTGTTGTTACTTGTCCAAATACAGTTATCAAACTATGACAGTTTATCTCAACATGTTATGACCTTTTCATTTTAATTTGCTATTCTTTTTTATCATTTAATCATTTCATAAAATTTAAATAGGAGTTCTAGCACATGCATAATGATAGTTATTGTCTACAGCTCAAGAGTTCAATGTTTATAATGTAAAACTATATAACATAATAATAATTTATTATTTTGTTATAAAGCATACTTCTAATTAACTAAATGATAAATTTATATTTATGAAAATGTATTATCAAATAATAAGAATATAATAATTATTATAAAGCATACTTTTAGTTGAACTAAATATTTTATATTGATCAAAACATGTTAAGAAAGTAGGTTGGGCCTAATTCAACCCCAAAAGTTAGCTCGTGAGGGGAGGATTGCCCAAAGCTTTATAAGTAGTATATATCTCTCCTACCTAACCGATATGAGATTTATATTCTCAACACTCTCCCTCACGCCCAGACTAATTGGAGTGTGAAACACAAACAAGAGGCCCATTATGCTTACCCCAAACCCAAATGGAAGGTCCATTATGTCTAGCCCAAACACAAACAAGAGGCCTATTATGCCTATTCTTTAGAACATATATTACTTTTTATTAGTTTTGAGAATTTAAATTGATAGATAAGGCCAATTAAATTCAAATTCTTAAATTTAGGTCATTAGTAGTCTAGTAGACAAAAGGTGGCAAATTATACCAATTCAATATGAAGATTTCTGAGAATGTGATGTTTTATTTAGATCTGTATGTGTATTTATATAAGAGGCATCCTTGAAAAAATAAACAACTAAACTAGGAAACATATCTAATTTAGGACTCAATTCTAGGACTTAGTCTTATAGCCAACAACTATGACTTGGTCACATATACTAACACTCCCCTTCAAGTTGGTGCGTATATATTACACATACCCAATTTGGAAATTAGATTGTGATAGGTCCTGTTGATAAGGCCTTTAGTAAAGACATCAACCAGGTGCTTGTCAGATGTAACATGAAAAAGCTTAAAAATGCCACCAGT
>CAOGCB011056841.1:0-31151 GCA_948266635.1 Cnidoscolus chayamansa | reverse complement strand
CAATTTTTTTTTTTTTTTTTTTTTTTTTTTTTTTTTTTTTTTTTTTTAAATGTTGGTTTTCTAATCTGGGTACTGTTTAAGGATTGATTTTATAATTCACGCTGGCTGGGATGGATGGATATTGAAGTTGGACAATAACATTGTTGCTTTATTTGAGGTTTTTGGTTTTATAGGTGCAAAATTGAGCTACAAAGATCGCATTGAATTCCTTTGTTCATAGTTACTTGTGATCAAATTTTTAATTAAATTATGATTGATGTCTTAAGTTAGAAATGAACATTCTTACAAGTCTTTTTTCTTCTCCATCATCTTTTTTCTTACCCATGTGCTGTTTTAATTTCATATTTCCTAGCTTTGGCGGTTCATGTAAATTTATATGAATTTGGAAATGTTTATTAGCTGCATTTTCGCTCTGTTATTGCAAATGGATTGGGTGATAACTGATAAGTTTGTGTTTTGGAAATTGATTGATTAGTTTGTACCAAGAATCTTAGAAAATAGCTAAATTCGTGCTTTGGATGCAGATGTCAAAGTCTCCCTCCTTAGATCTGCAAGAGGATTCCTCATCTATCTTTCAGTCTAGGTCAGCATCCTTCTTTCCTGAAATTAGTTGGATACATGAATGTTGATAATTCATGTACTTCGTTAAAAAATGCCATGTACCATGTTAAGATTTAAAAGCAAAAATATAAATAGAGCCTTAAAAAAGCTACTAGAATTTAACTTATGATATAATAATTCAATGAATACTATTATCACTCAGTTGGCCTGTTGCTAGGCACGAAATTCATGCTCTTTTTTGGCACTTTAAATGCTAATCATGCACAAATATATTCATTGACTACATCCAGGGGATCAAATGGAACATTGGAAATGGATGATCCAGAGAATACAGTCGCTACAGTTGCTCGCTTTATTGAGAAGCTACATTCCAAAATATCATCACCGCATGAGAAAGAACTTATTACAGCACGTCTTGTCAGCCTGGCCAAAGCCAAAAAGGAGGCCAGGACAATCATTGGTTCTCATACCCAATCAATGCCACTCTTCATATCTATTCTCAGAAGTGGCACTCCTGGGGCAAAAATTAATGTCGCTGGAACTTTGAGTGCTCTATGCAAAGATGATGACTTGCGAGTGAAGGTCCTTCTTGGTGGGTGCATCCCACCTTTGCTCTCACTTTTGAAGTCTAAATCTATTGATGCTAGGAAAGCAGCAGCAGAGGCAATATATGAAGTTTCTTCAGGAGGGCTTTCAGACGACCATGTTGGTATGAAAATCTTTGTCACAGAAGGTGTAGTACCAACCTTGTGGGATCAACTCAATCCTCAGAACAAGCAGGACAAAGTGGTAGAGGGTTTTGTTACTGGGGCATTGAGAAACCTTTGTGGTGATAAAGATGATTACTGGAGAGCAACACTTGATGCTGGGGGAGTGGATATAATTGTGGGTCTTCTGTCTTCTGATAATGCTGCTGCCCAAGCCAATGCAGCTTCTCTTTTGGCCCGTCTGATGTTGGCTTTCAGCGATAGTATCCCAAAGGTAATTGATTCTGGGGCCATTAAAGCTTTGCTTCAGCTTGTGGGTCAGAACAATGATGTTTCAGTCCGTGCTAGTGCTGCTGATGCTTTGGAGGTAGTTTCCTTGAAGTCAGTAAAGGCTAAGCAAGCTGTTGTAGATGCAAATGGTGTTCATGTGCTCATTGGGGCTGTAGTAGCTCCTTCTAAAGAATGCATGCAAGGGGAGTCTGCTCAGGCTCTGCAAGGTCATGCAACCCAAGCTTTAGCAAATATCTACGGCGGGATGTCTGCTTTGATACTGTATCTTGGTCAACTATCACAGTCTCCTCGCCTTTCTGCACCAATTGCTGATATAATTGGAGCACTTGCTTATGCCTTGATGGTCTTTGGACAGAATTCTAGTGTTGATGAGGAATCTCTTGATGCAGCAAAGATAGAGAATATATTGGTCAAGCTTCTGAAGCCTCGTGATACTAAGTTGATTCAGGAGCGTATCCTTGAGGCTATGGCAAGCATGTATGGCAACATCCAGTTATCAGGATCTCTTAATCATGCTGAAGCAAAAAAGGTTCTTGTTGGACTTAGCACAATGGCTGTTGGGGATGCACATGAGTATCTGATTATTTCTTTAACTAGCATATGTCGTGATGGGATAGGCATCTGGGAGGCCATTGGCAAGAGAGAGGGAATTCAGTTACTTATATCATTATTGGGTTTGTCCAGTGAGCAGCATCAGGAGTATTCTGTTCGATTGCTAGCAATCTTGACCGACCAAGTTGATGACAGCAAGTGGGCTATCACTGCTGCTGGTGGGATTCCTCCGTTAGTACAATTACTAGAGACAGGATCTCAGACAGCACGGGAGGATGCAGCACACGTTCTCTGGAACTTGTGCTGTCACAGTGAAGACATCAGGGCCTGTGTTGAGAGTGCAGGAGCCATCCCAGCATTTTTATGGCTTCTAAAAAGTGGTGGGCCAAAAGGTCAGGAAGCATCGGCTAAGGCACTTAAAACCCTTGTCAGAACAGCTGATCATGCCACTATTAATCAGTTGTTAGCTCTACTCCTAGGGGACTCTTCTGGCTCAAAGGCACATGTAATAAGAGTTTTGGGTCATGTACTTACAATGGCACCACTCAACGATATTGTGCATAGGGGATCTGCTGCTAATAAAGCATTAAAATCTCTTATACAAGCTTTGAACACCCCAAATGTAGAAACTCAAGAGTATGCAGCTTCTATTCTTGCTGATTTATTCAGTACAAGGCAGGATATTTGTGATAGTCTAGCAGCTGATGAGGTTATGCAACCTTGCATGAAGCTTTTGACTGGTAACAACACTCAAGTTGTTGCAACACAGTTGGCTCGAACATTGAGTGCCTTGTCTCGTCCAACCAAGACAAAGACAACCAACAGGATGCCTTCTATTGCAGAAGGAGATGTTAAACCTTTAATTAAGTTGGCTAAAACTTCATCCATTGATGCTGCTGAAACGGCAGTTGCTGCACTGGCTAATCTTCTGTCTGATCCCCAGGTAGCTGCTGAAGCTCTGGCAGAAGATGTTGTTGCGGCTTTGACAAGAGTCCTTGGAGAAGGAACTTCAGAAGGCAAGAAGAATGCAGCACGAGCCCTTCATCAATTACTGAAGCATTTCCCAGTGGGTGAAGTTCTCAGGGGAAATGCTCAATGTCGTTTTACTGTTCTAGCTATTCTTGATTCCTTGAATGCTTTAGACTTGAATGGCACCGATACTGCTGATGCTTTAGAAGTAGTTGCACTTTTGACCAAGACAAAACAGGGTATGAGTGCCACTTACCCACCCTGGGCTGCCTTTGCTGAAGTACCCTCAAGCCTAGAGTCTTTAGTTTACTGCCTGGCTGAGGGCTCTCCTTCACAGCAAGACAAGGCGATAGAAATTTTGTCCAGGCTTTGTGGTGATAGACCTGCTGTTCTAGGTGATCTGTTGATTGCAAGATCAAGATCAATTGGTTCTCTTGCAAATAGAATAATGAACTCCTCCAGTTTGGAAGTGAGAGTTGGAGGAACTGCATTGTTTGTATGTGCTGCAAAAGAACACAAACAAAAGTCAATGGAAGCACTTGATTTATCAGGGTACTTGAAGCCACTCATATATACTTTAGTTGATATGATGAAGCAGAATTCTAGTTATTCTTCTTTAGAAATAGAAGTCAGAACCCCGAGGGGTCTCTTTGAAAGATCAGCTTTGCAGGAGGGGGATGATTTTGATGTCATTGATCCATCTACTGTTTTAGGAGCTACTGTTGCACTGTGGCTTCTATCAATAATTTCTTCCTTTCATAGTAAGAACAAGCTTATTGTAATGGAAGCTGGTGGACTTGAGGCTCTCTCTGACAAGTTTTTAAGCTATACGTCCAATCCACAGGTAGGTCCTGATTGAAATTTTGTTCTCTCAAGTCTCTAGTTGTCCCAAGTGCTAGGGCCCATCTATAATGTTTACTTTTTACTACGCTGGACTCATTACATTACAAGATAAGTTCTAGTAATGATGAAGCAGAGAAGTTTCTTTAGTCATGGTGAGTCTGTTTGTAAAACGCTTGCATTATAATCAAGATGATAAACAAAATTTACATGTGAAATGTATGTTTAAGTCATTTTTAAGATGACTATTATGCTTTCTTTCACAGATGGGAGGTCCTTTTTTCTGTTGACTGTGCAGTTTTTTTATCTGATTTTGATTCCATTGCATAGGTGGTATATTTAAATGCATTACTAGTTTCCAGCGCTTGTGTTTAATATTTAATAGCTGAGCCAAGAATTTTATCTTCATTCACAGGCAGAGTTTGAGGACACAGAGGGTATATGGATTAGTGCCTTGCTACTGGCTATCTTATTCCAAGATGCAACTGTTGTGTTGTCTCCTACAACAATGAGGATCATACCTTCACTTGCTCATTTGCTAAGATCTGATGAAATGAATGAGAGATATTTTACTGCTCAAGCAATGGCTAGTCTTGTTTGCAACGGAAGTAAGGGAATAAATCTTGCCGTTGCAAATTCAGGTGCTGTTGCTGGGTTAATAACGCTAATCGGTTATGTGGAATCAGATATGCCAAACCTTGTTGCTTTATCAGAAGAATTTTCTCTGTTACGAAATCCTGCTCAAATTATTCTGGAATGCCTTTTTGATATTGAAGATGTAAGAATTGGGTCCACTGCACGCAAATCTATTCCTTTGCTGGTGGATCTCTTGAGACCTATCCCTGATAGGCCAGGTGCCCCCCCAATCTCTGTTCAACTGTTAACCCGTGTTGCAGAAGAAAGTGATACAAATAAATTAATCATGGCAGAAGCTGGAGCTCTGGATGCTTTGGCAAAATATTTGTCTTTGAGTCCTAAAGACTCCACTGAGGCCTCTATTTCTGAACTCTTGAGGATCCTGTTCAAAAATCCTGAAATCATTCGATACGAAGCATCTCTTAGTTCAGTGAATCAACTTGTAGCAGTTCTTCATCTGGGTTCAAGGGATGCGAGATTTAGTGCCGCAAGGGCTCTTCAAGAACTTTTTGATGCTGAGAACATCAGAGACTCTGAATTAGCTTGGCAGGCTGTTCAGCCATTGTTTGACATGCTTAATGCTGCATCAGAGAGTGAGCAAGAGGCTGCTCTTGTTGCCTTGATCAAACTGACTTCAGGAAATACTTTAAAAGCATCAGTATACATGGATTTGGAAGGTGATCCTCTTGAGACTTTATACAAAATATTGTCTTCTTCATGTTCCTTGGAATTGAAGAGAGGTGCTGCACAGCTTTGCTTTATTCTGTTTAGCTATGCCAAATTCAGAACAAATCCAATTGCCTCGGAGTGCATGCAGCCTCTTCTGTCTCTTATGCAGTCTAATATAAGTCCAGTTATGGAAGCTGGGGTATGTGCTTTTGAAAGATTGTTGGATGATGAACAACAGGTGGAGCTTGCGGCAACTTATGATATTCTCGTGGATCTTCTTGTTGGCTTGGTTTCTGGGTCAAATTTTCGACTTATTGAAGGTAGCATCTGTGCTTTGATAAAATTGGGGAAAGACCGGGCCCCTTACAAATTGGATATGGTTAAAACAGGTGTTATAGACAAATGTCTTGTGGTACTCCCTGTTGCCCCCAGTTCACTATCCTCTGCAATTGCAGAATTATTTCGCATTTTGACAAATAGTGGTGCAATTGCTAGAAGCTCTGATGCAGCAAAAATAGTAGAACCCCTTTTTATGGTTTTGCTTCAGCCAGATTTTGGTTTGTGGGGACAGCACAGTGCATTACAGACACTTGTAAATATTTTGGAGAAGCCACAGAGCCTTGTAACACTGGAACTTACTCCCAGCCGTGTCATTGAACCTTTAATTACATTTCTGGAATCTCCTTCTCAAGCCATTCAGCAGCTGGGCACAGAATTGTTATCTCATCTTCTTGCACAGGAACATTTTCAGCAAGATATCACAACAAAAAATGCTGTTGTGCCACTTGTACGGCTTGCAGGAATTGGAATATTGAACCTTCAGCAGACAGCAATAAAGGCACTGGAAAAGATTTCCACAAGCTGGCCAAAGGTGGTTGCTGATGCCGGAGGTATTTTTGAGGTTGCAAAGGTTATTATTCAAGACGATCCTGAACCGCCTCCTGAGCTGTGGGAAACTGCTGCTCTGGTTTTATCAAATGTGCTGTGTTTCAATGCAGAGTACTACTTTAAGGTTCCTCTGGTTGTCCTTGTAAGAATGTTGCACTCTACGATAGAGAGTACTATTAAAGTGGCTCTTAATGCTCTAATTGTTAATGAGAGGGCTGATGCTTCAAGTGCAGAGCAGATGGCTGAAGCTGGTGCTGTAGATGCTCTGTTGGACCTGCTAAGATCTCGTGTGTGTGAAGAGTTATCAGGAAGATTACTTGAAGCTTTATTTAATCATATTAGGGTACGGGAGATGAAGGTTTCCAAATATGCTATTGCTCCTTTAGCCCAATATCTGTTAGATCCACAAACCAAATCAGAGACCTGCAAGCTACTTGCTGCTCTAGCTATTGGGGACCTCTCTCAGCAAGAAGGGCTTGCTAGGGCCAGTGATTCTGTTTCAGCAGTCCGTGCTCTAATAACCATGCTTGAAGATCAGCCATCTGAAGAAATGACAATGGTGGCAACTTGCGCACTGCAGAATTTTGTCATGCATAGTCGGACTAATAGGAGGGCTGTTGCAGAAGCAGGTGGCATATTAATAGTTCAGGAACTGCTATTGTCAACCAGTTCTGATGTTGTTGGTCAAGCAGCAATGCTGATTAGATTTCTATTTTCCAACCACACTCTCCAGGAATATGTATCAAACGAGCTCATTAGGTCTTTGACAGGTAATTTGAATACAAGTTTGTATTTTGAAACTATTGGAGGCTGCATTTGACTGGATAATTTGAACTTCAGTGATCAATTAACATTTTGTACTTGAAAGATCTGGAACTCTAAATAATCAGCATCAAAATATGTGACAACCAAATTTTAGGGGATGCATGGAAATTACAATATTTTTAGTAGGCAATTCATTTTCATCCTCAAAGAAGTATTCATCTAAATTTAGGAATCTATCCGACCGAAAAAATAATCCTCATTGAAATTCAAAAATTTTCATTTCAAATGCCCACCAATTCTAGACACAGTGACAGATTTATATGATGTAAGTTAGCTTGTTTAGAGTAATTAATAGTACAGGTTCCCATGCAAAAAATATTTTTTTCTTAATTTTACTTTTTTACTTTAGACCTTATTGTTAAAGTTGATTGTTGTGTGTGCTTTGTTCTCCGTCTTCATGTCATTTGACTGTAACTGTAGCAGTTTTTGGAATCAAGAGATTTTCATGTCATTCCCTTTTATCAAAAGCATCAAGGTTTTCCCCTATTTCTCCTTATGGGGTTGGGGAGAGGCTGTGTTTTCAGTAAGCTATGTTGTTACATTTTGATATGTGTGGGAATTTTAGAAAGTTATCTGCACATGTGCCTAGGTGATTTATGATATAGACCAAGGACACAAGAAACCTTAATCCGGTTTTGGTGTTCTCTTATCTGGGGATTTTTTTTGTTTTCCCCCTTAAGCTTTCATCTAATATAATTCTTGTCTTAACTTTTTTTATGCAGCTGCACTTGAGAGAGAGTTATGGTCCGCAGCAACCATTAATGTACAGATCTTGAGAACCTTGAATGTCATCTTCACCAACTTTCCTAAGCTCCATGTTTCTGAAGCAGCAACCCTGTCTATTCCATGCTTAATAAATGCACTAAAATCAGGTAGTGAGGCTGCTCAGGAATCTGTATTGGACACCCTCTGCTTGTTAAAACAGTCTTGGTCAGCCATGTCAATAGAGATTGCCAAGTCTCAAGCAATGGTTGCAGCTGAAGCCATTCCTATTCTGCAACAGCTAATGAAGACCTGCCCGCCAAGTTTCCATGAGAGAGCAGAACTATTGTTGCACTGCTTACCAGGTTGTTTAACTGTTACCATTCTGCGTGGGAACAACCTCAAGCAGACAGTGGGAAGCACACATGCCTTCTGCCAACTGACAATAGGCAGTGGTCCTCCTAGGCAAACCAAAGTAAGAGTTTTTTGAAGTTGTGTGCAAAGAAAACCATTTACTTTTCAGCTGGCATTGGTATCATTTTATTTGATAAAGTCCACATTTTGTGATTATAGCCTTTCATGTAGTATACATGATGCTAGGCAATGAAAGGACAAAGGTTTATGAATGTGATTGTTTCTTCTAATAATTCTGACTCCATCTAGATCTGCCCTATTGCATTCAGGTTACCTTGTGCACAGTTCTGTATATTGTGGAAATCATGAGAAGGTTCCTGCAAGAGTATATTGGTTGTTGAAATTGCTTTTGAAAGTGGTGTGTGAATGCAACTTTTCCATGTTCGGCTATATAGATAAGTTGCATAGCCAAGAAAGTTGCACTATGGGTCTTGTGTCCCACCATCACTTTTAGAATTTACTGATGGGAAAATAAAGTTACATTCTAATGGGAATATGAGAGAAAAGAAAATAACAATAATACAAATATTATAGGCTATTTTACCTTTGCCTTAATTATAGTAATATTTAGTCTGAAATAGTATCATAGATGTTATTTATATGTTTGAGTGCCCTTTATGCTAAAGATTTTGTTGTATTAGTATTTAATGTATTATGGTTCTTATGGATATTTAGCATTTTTTTAATATTTGCATGATAACATTTGAAATGCTGGTATTAGTGGATTAATTGTAAGTTATAAATATTTTATACGACTATAATGTTAGATCTAAGGACAAACAATGTCTTTTTTTTGGGAGGGGCCTGGTGTTTATATTATCTTCTGGTACTAAAAGAGATGAATACAGTAAACAGTGTCTTTCTTTTTTTGGGAGGGGGCTGGTGTTTATATTATCTTCTGTACTAAAAGAGATGAATACATTAATTGCTTTAACATTTGTGAATTTTCAACATAAATCAACAACTCCAAATTCATGGTAAATCCAGAAACTGCATGGCTGTATGTCAAGTAAAATTGTGATTATATGTTTATTTTCCTAGCATCAGCTGCAGCTGCATTTCATATGACAATGATCTGCTATACTGTATCAGGTTGTAAGCCACAGTATTTCTCCAGAATGGAAAGAAGGGTTCACATGGGCTTTCGATGTACCACCAAAAGGACAAAAACTTCACATTATATGCAAAAGTAAAAATACTTTTGGCAAGGTAATTAGGATTCAAACTGTATGTTTTTGCAATGTTCACAAGCTGATTGATCTGCTGATTCTACATAGACATCATACAATTGCTCATTATTATTGGTTCATTTCATCTGGTTTACATGTTCACGAAGCATGTAATGAATTTCACTATTTCTAGATTTAGCTTATTGTGTTGAGCAATGCTTCAACATTGTATTTTAACATTGCTGCTTCCAAATTTCTTATCGAGATATGATGATTTTTCAGACAACTTTGGGAAAAGTGACGATCCAAATTGATAAAGTTGTAACTGAAGGAATATACAGTGGATTATTCAGCCTGAATCATGATAGTAACAAGGACGGTTCTTCCAGAACGCTTGAAATTGAGATTGTCTGGACCAACAGGCCATCAGAATGATAGCCTGTGTAGGGGTTAGGTATTTTATGCAGGAACGCACTGAAATCAGGTACAGCAGTCAACCCAAATGAGGGAAGAATAATTAATATCTTTTCATCCAATGGGATGCAGGAAGTTGTCTTGCTTGTAAGTATTTACAGTTTGAAGATCCAGTTTTGTAGTAGCAAATCATACTCTGCCTGACGTGTAAAGTATAAAATGTTCATCAAAATGAAAATGTGAAAAAGGGTCAGGGAGAATCTACAAATTGTCTAGTAGTTTGCTGTACAGGTCAGTTTGTAGGTATCAGCAATTAATGCGAACAATAGAGAAATAGTATTGAAAGAAAATGATGAAATCAAGATTTACGAAGCAAGGAAGTAAGTTGTACTTGTAATTGAGCTATTTTGGCATATCAATATATGGAATTGATAAGAAGAACAGTAGAAGTACATGTGACTGCTTTATATAGGATGAATTTCCTGATGCATAAAAAGAAATGTATGATTTTGCGGAGGATATTCGTTGCGCCTAAATGTTTTTGCGCAGGCCATTCGGCCATCCTGCATTTACATTTACACGATCTCACGGGGGGTGGGAGTGGTGTTGTTTTATTTATTATTTATTAATTATTAATTTATAGGGTCGAAGGGAAAGAGTGGCTGGTGTTACTTTTTATATTTGTTTCCATCAATTCTAAGAAAGTATAGGCCTGCTCCATCTCTGTTCAGAAAAGCTCCAATGGAGTAATCAAATTGCAGAAAAGGAAATAAACATCCCGATTTAGCTTAAAATTCCCTTGCGTGATAGGATTAGGACTAGATCAAGAACGGCCGTTAAGAAGTCAAGGCTGGGGGCAGGAAAGGTAAAAATCTAGCCGCTCCTGGCCAAAAGGATATTTTCTTTGAATTGGGTTCTCTGCTTTCCGATCGGATCTCCGCCAAGTTTCTTTAGAGTGGCAATTTTGAAATTGAAATGTGGCCAATGATTTGTGCGGAAAAGCATCTGTCCCCTTGAATTTCTATGCGTTGGTAGTTGGCATGTTTCTGATTCCATTCTACTATTTTCTATTCGAAAAATTAAAATTAAGGACGTGTAAAAGGGATCAGAAATGGGGTAGAGAATATCCATAACTGAAGCGGGAATTCATTTGTGAACTGAAAACTCTACTAAAATACGGGGAAGCCAAAAAATCTACCAGCTTATTCGAATCAGCTGAGCTCTTTAAATTGCCAACTTAAAAACTTTACATTCTTAAACATGGATGGCTTTGGAGGATTGCACTACCAAATATCCAATTGTCTCCGCCTGAACTCGGCATGAAGCAATATGGCAAGCAAAAGCAACTCAGGAATTACTTTGCTGTAGGAACAGGATGGATCGAGCTTGTGTAAAAAAAGCAATCAGTGACTCAGCTGCAACTTATTTGTGCACCCAAAACTCAACCTCTGCAGATTATAGAATGCCACACAGCCACCAACATGTCAAAAAGGTCCATAACGACTTTCCTTTTTAGCTTCTTCGGAAACAATGAAAATAAAGCAAGAGCAAGACATGGTTACATCCTCTATATCAGCCATGTAATTAATCAATCCAAGTCTAACATCTACGGGATCTTAATCTTAAACACAAACCTGTTAGAAGAATTCAGCAAAGATTGTGTCAATCGATGGAAATTCCCAGAAATTGATACCAAAACTGTTTTACATGGCTGACACAGTCACTTCTCTCACAATATCCACCAATGCGAATCCTTTCCTTGTCACGAGATCAGAAATTCCTAATTGAGCATTGAGCACACGAAGAAGAAAAGAACAAAAAGATCAATCACAATCTACAATTTTTAAAACTAATATGAAACAACTGCATCATATGCTTAACAGATTGCTGAATCTGTTTGAAAATTTTTAAAAATGATTCGCTCAGAAGCCGATGAGATAATTGATCAACGCCTCTGGACAGTGGATTTCCGATGCATAGGCATACAGCTTCTTCAGTAATTTGCTTATAAGCCATGTGGGCTGACTGCGCGGCTTAGAAAAAGAGAGAGACTACGGATCTCACTTTGAATTCATTAACACAAGAGAGAAATCTATTCATGAAAAAAGAGAAATCTCAAAGGGCATGGCTGTGCAAAAAAAAAAATGCTAAATAATTTTTTAAGGCAAGCTAGTATTTCCGTCATCATTCACATTAACTCTTCAAACTGATTCATGGGAAGCGACCCCAAAGGCAAGCCCAGTTTGACTCCATCACAATCGAAGTCATGCAAATTTCAGTTGTTAGAAGAAAACAGCATGCACAGACAGGATAAACAGTGTGGAATTATAAGTTATGCATCTTCCATCCCTCCAACAAAAAGCCCCCAAAAGAGCAAATGGGATTTTGTTATTGAATAATACAGAAAGCTTGCCTAGAGAAAAGAATACCATCTTCTGTGATTTTGAAATAATAGGTTAAGCTTATAGATGCCTTGCTAATGCTTTAAACTTGGGAGATGATATTGGTGCCTAAAATGAAAATATACATGTGACTTTCTGGCACAAACTAAAGGAATGATCCAGTTTACACAGTGTAAATATATTCAGATACCCATAAAAATGAGATTAAGAAACAGATTTTACCATAACATATTAAGAATCTTAGCCTCCATAACATGTTTGATTCATTCAGTAACATGTACATGATCTAGAAGAGCAAATAGAAATCGACTACATCTAGACTGGAGTGCTGGAATAATTTTGATCACATGACTGCAGATCAGTGCAAACCGAGTATTCTTGGTGTATTTCTTGATCACTACACCACAATAAGCACAATCTGTATCATTATATAGGATATAACTTGAAGATCGGCAACACAAAGAACAATGATGAATAACAATCAGTACCTCTGCGCAAGGCAAATTGGGCATTCTTCGCCATGGCATCTGCCTCATCTAGTAAGGCCAACTTTACGTATGACCTTGCACTGTAAATATTATGCTCATTAGTAATCAACTATAATCATGAAGAGCCATTCAGCAATACTTTTCACTTTCAGGCCCAAAATCAATTTACCTTAGGTAACACATCCAACAAATGAAAGCAAAAACAAAAATATTTCTTTGTCAGATGCAGAATATGAATAAAAGAACTCAAATAATCACATATAATGCGTTATCACTATTGAGACCAGGGAAATTATTTAAGTCATCTGTGAATGTGAACTTATCCAAACATTGAATTGTATATTGTTTTGAAATAGGGTTAAGTGCATTGGTAACTCTACACTTGAGCTAGCTTTAACCCCGACCTATTCTGTTAATATCATAGCTTTCCATTCAATATTGGGCCTCACGTTACATACTTCAATTGGTCTAGACCTGCCCTATTTTCTTAACTATTTTTTCCCCTAAACATTTAAAGAGTCAAAAGACACCTTGTAGAGCAACAAGATAAAGGGTTACCCAAATGAGATGCAATGAGTGCTACAAAATCTTGTCTCTGTTCACTAAAATTCCCATGTCATCTGATACATTCAGCTCCAAAATCATATTTGGTACAGTGCTCGCACCATAGAAAGAATGGTTGAATTTTTTCCAGTGCCAGGAGGGCTCTATAGCAAGAGATGGCGCAATCTATTTTCACTGGTGTGACTTACAACTATCCAAGCCAAAGAGAGGAACAAACCTTACTAGAGACATTATAATACAAAATAGAAACCAAAACTGTCAAACTGCTTTTGATTGGAATATAATCAACATGCTACCATTGTTTGTTTAATGATCCTCGTTTATTGGATAAACTACATTTCATAAGTGTCCATATCAGAAAATTTATCCTCCACTTTCTCTCGAGGCAACCAGGAAAAAGTAAGCCAGAACTAGAAACGCACATTCATCAGGCAAAAAACAGGAGGAGAATGAAAAGGAGCGAATACGGAAAATTAAACAGCAGCTTTCAATAAACTAATTGAAGAATTTGATTAGCTGAATAAGCGCGCATACATATGTATACAATGAAAACCCTAGAGAAAACAGGATAACGGAGATGATTACTGGTATCGACAATGTCGCGATGAGCAGCTATGTCGGCGAGCGAATGAGGGCGATACTTCTCCCCTCAGGGAGTAGCTTTATTATCAGTCGACGACGGTTTTGCCCTTGTTTGGTTTAGACGAATGGTTCTGGTTCTCATCTTCGTCCATGCCCATGAGAGATGCCCCCTCTCGATATCGCTCTATCTGGCCTGGAGTTTTAGTTCTGGTTCACTCCACTGAGCTTTGAAAAGTTTTGAGAGCACTGATCAGAGAGAAGGTTTATTTGATTCGCCACACGTGACTGAGTGCGTTATGGCGCCAAGCAGATTTTGAGTAAGTGTCGAGTGATGGGCTCGGGCTTTTGAGTTTGGATAGCCCGGCCCATATTTTGTGCTTAGAAATGGGCTTTGAATCTTAGGTGGATTGCGAATTTCTCGATCCGAACCGTATTAAATTTTGAAGAGATAACTACCATTTATTTATTTTTCTTTATTTTTAAAATTTATTAATTAATTCTTTTTCAAATAATTATTTATTATAACTACTTATTCTTTTTATTTATTACCAAATTGCTAACTATTAAATTAAATTAAAATAAAATTTCAGGTGATTGAATATCATGACAAAATTACTTTTAAAGTACAGTTTTTATTTATTGTATAAAATATAATATGTTGGATATTATAGAATAAACAACAAAAAAACACACTCCACAAATCCAAGGTACCAATTTTAATCTTAGTAGTCAATGCAACGAACAAGTTCAAGTTCAAAAACGGGACGAGTCACGAAAGCTAAAAGCCTTTTCTGGTCCTAAGCGATTCAAAGCAGCGGCCCCACCCAATTTCAAATAAACAATCAAATAGCAAATAATAAAAAATTTAAATAAAATGGAAAGCCTCGTTTTTGAGAGAGGGCGCCAAAGTACAAAAGGCGGCACATATAGCATACAAAACACCCCCCTGGCCGGCCATGTGACTTCAACCTGACCTCTTTTCTCTCTCTAACCAAAGCTAAATTCCTCGTTTCTGTCTCTCTCCCTCAAGCTCAGCCCCCATCTTCCTCCATGTTTTCTACTTCTAGTAGGTCCCACCGGTCATCGACCATTTCGCCGTTTCGCTCCCGCAAGTCACCAGCCCAGCCGCCGCCTCCGCTGGCCCCGAAACCCACGGTTCGGCCGTCAACGACGTCGTCTAGGCCTCCCTCTAGGCTTTCGAGTTCTCCTGTTAGTTCGGGTCTAAGCCCGACTGCCCAGGCCCTCGATCGACCTGAAACCAGCAAGTCTAAGGAAAATGTGACTGTTACTGTCAGGTTCCGTCCTCTCAGGTAATGTGAAAAATCTGTAGTTCACTCAGTTTGACTTTTCGATTTGGTTTGACTCGTTTAGCTGTGTTGATGAATGGAGTAATGGTGTTTGTATGTGGGCAGTGCTAGGGAGATTAATAAAGGGGACGAGATTGCGTGGTATGCTGATGGTGATTACACAGTGAAGAACGAGCACAATTCTTCAATTGCTTACGGCTTTGGTTAGCACCACACCTATATATTTTTTTTTAAAATGCGCCTGTGTGCGTGCAATGTAATGATTAGTTTTCTGTCCAGAGGTTAATCTTGGTTGCTTAAAATATGGTTTACGCACTGTTTTGTTTGCTTATAAAAATGCGCTCGCCTTGAAACAGTCACATAGACAATTGAAGGTCATGTTCTATGATCGAATGATTTTTTACAAAATACGGGCATATTATGTGGACTTCTCTTTTAAATTGGTCATAGAATTAGAAATTTCTTTCCATTGCAGATAAAGTGTTTGGTCCTGCTACAACAACTCGCCATGTTTATGATGTTGCTGCACATCATGTTGTTAGTGGTGCCATGCAAGGGATCAATGGTAATTACAGTTTTTTTTTTAATTATTATACTCTCTATATATTCACGAATTTTAAACGAGGAGAGAGTAATCACATTTTTTTTTCATGATTATTATTACAGTTTTTTTTTTTCATAATTATACTTTCTATATATTCTAGGAATTTTAAATGAGAAAATTGTGGATCCTTGAAACAGTCTTTGAACTTTAGCTAGCAAATAAAATTAGTAGGTTATATGATGAGCATTTATTTTTTTAAATGAAGAAGGTGTCTGTTTTTTCAATTTGATTTCCAAAATTAGATAGGAAAATGAAAATGTTATTGGTTACTGCATGGCATATTGCATGGTAAACTGGTGTGATGATTTAATCAATTTTGGTTAGTTGATTTGACGAAGTGATTCTGGTACTTGGATAAGGGATCAAGATTCATGCATGGATTTTCAGCATTTTGTATTAGCATCTAATATTAAATGATCATTTATGATACATGGCTAAATGTCTTTGCAATAGTTTTTCCCTTTCTCTCAACTCTCAGTAATATTTTGATAATGCAGGTACTGTGTTTGCATATGGTGTCACTAGTAGTGGGAAGACTCATACAATGCATGTAAGTTGTTAAATGGGGATCATTTGTTTGATAATTGTGAGTTGCAACGATCTTGTTTGTCCTAGTATAATAGCAGTTTGTTTCACAACAATATATTTTATTGCTTGCTGGTGAGCCTTGCTGATGGCTAGCTGCCTGAGGTTGATGTTTTCATACCTACTGGGATCAGGAGTCAAGTCCTGCACTGTTCTCTAGTAACCCTTTTCTTCTATTTGGATGTTTATATGGAATCATGTTGACCTGGCAATAGAAGATACCATCTAATAAGATTATGGACCTTGTAATTGGCTGATCTATCTTTTCCATGTATGTAGGTTTTGGTCAAATATTTATGTTCTCTCTCAATGTTTTCAACTATCCAGGTATATATGTGAACCTTTTTATTTCTGTATTTCAGGGAGAGCAAAAGTCACCTGGGATTATTCCATTGGCAGTAAAAGATGTGTTTGGAATTATACAAGAGGTAATAGATCTGTTAACGATTATAGATTAAAACAAATATTTTAGAAATGACTGACGTCGAGAGTGATATTTCAGACACCTAGACGAGAATTTCTTCTTCGTGTTTCATATTTAGAGATCTATAATGAGGTGAGTCACACTTTCTACAACTTCTATGGATTCCCACACATATTTTGTTCCTATCAATGGTGAATGCTATAAGTATACCCTTTTTTGAAAGTCTGAGACATTGTTTGAGTCCAATTATAATGTGACCTCACATTGTTTTGTCTTCTACCATGTTTAAAGAGAAACAAAAGTATTTTTTTTGTACATCAAATATTTTCTTCCAAAAGTTAGTTTTATGATGAAGAGGGTAATATTGAAGAGAATATTGCTGAATAACCTTAGTAGAATGATTGAAATGGAGAGCGTGATTGAATTGTTAAGTGAACACAAAGTAGCAGTTATACTAACAGGCAAATTTTGTAAAACCTCTGCTAATGCAGGAATGAGTGCTGGGAAGTGAAAACATGTTCATAAAAAATGGATAAAATTTGGGGTGTGTTTGTTCGAAGATGGATTACCAAATATTTGAGGATGAATTTGGGGATGATAATTGAGGTAGTTTGGCCTTGTGTACGGGGACTTATGGACAACCTAAAAGTGAGTAGGGCCATTATGGAATCACTTGTCTTTCTTGGCATTTTCAAGATTCTTCTTTCTTAATGACACCTAAAATATGAAGAATGGTATGAATGCTTTTATTTTGGAGTCTTGGTTCCTAATTTCACCTTTAATTTTACTTTTCCAGCGTGTGTGCTTGATTGTACTTGTAAAAATGCTCCTGACTTTCTATTGTGGTGTTCCACTCTTTCACTTGCTTGCTTTCACTTTCTTGCACTATCCTTCCATGTATCCATAAAATTTTTCATTCTTAATGGTTGAAAGGAATGAATCATAATTTTCTTTGAATTTTTTATTGCTTATTTTACCCATGTGAGTGGTGTCATGCCAGTAGCTTTAACTTGCTAGGTAGTTTTTAAAAATTTTTTTTTTCAACGATCTCAGTGAAATAGAGATATGATTTCTCAAATCCCAATAATCAAGAAAATTAATGTTTATGTCAGTATGAGTGGGACATGCTGTTAATGACTATTTCTTGTTCCTCCTCCAGGTCATCAACGATTTGCTTGATCCAACAGGACAAAACCTAAGAATACGGGAGGATCCACAGGTGCTTGTTTTTGAAATTATATTTTTTCCCATTTCAACATATGCATTGCTTTGAGCTTTCTTTACCTTGAAAGCTATATGTGAAGTTTTCAATGTTTGAGCATAAGGTTGTGTATACCTAAATGGTTGGTGGTGTCTCAGATGGCTGGAAGATTGTAGCTTACATCTGTCAAGAGTACCAAATCATAAACAAGATAGCAAACAGGATAATACTATAGAGATGAATATGCTCCTTGAAGAAGACCTTATTTGAATATGGTTGATAGGAGATGGTTGTTATATTTGAAGTATTGAGCATTTCTTGGGGCATTTGCAATGTTCAACTCTTGGACAACAAAGTGATCTTGAGTTGCTAGGTATTCAAAATCTTGTTATCTGAATGTGCTCATTATTGTACTGGCAGGGAACCTATGTTGAGGGAATCAAAGAAGAAGTTGTTTTATCACCTGCACATGCCCTTTCTTTGATAGCATCTGGAGAAGGTATATGCTTTCTAATACGTTTATATATAAAGACACTTGTTGGGCATACTAGAGGCCTTTTTCAAATTCTCTGTTTCATTTTAACACACTTTACTTACCATATTTCTTGAAGTGTGGCCGTGGCATTTGCTATGGACATGTTTGTGTGCATGCACATGTTTTTGCTTTTTTCTTCTTTTTTTGGTGCATATAATATAAGTTTGACAACCGTTAGATCAATGTCTATATCAAGATTTGTGTAGAATTAATGAAAATATATATACTAAATGCATGAATCTGAATGCAAAAATCTAATCTAACAGTTGTTAAGTTCATTTTCATATGAAGTTGAGCTTATAATGGCCATACCCTTCTTTTAAGAATCCCAAAAATTCTTTGCAATATGAGAAATTGTTATGCATATGATAAACCCTTATTTTATATTGTTCTAACCCCAATAGGAGTTTCCAGACATTTCTTGTTCGAGCATTTGTCTGCCTCTCAACATTTTTGATCTGATATTGTTGCAGAGCATAGGCATGTGGGTTCTAATAACTTCAACCTTCTAAGCAGTCGTAGCCACACTATATTCACCTTGGTATGTAGTTTTTTATTTTCAGAATATGAAGGTCTGAAAATTATATTTCTGTTTCTGACTTTCTGTTTGATAAACCTGCACAAACTTGTAAAACTAGGAACATCCCATTTCTATTTTCTATTATTGAGAGGTTTGATTGGCCAATTTGCTCATCTCTGTATGGCTTTTTAGTTCTTTGGAACTTGTGTCTTTGCATACTAAATGGGTTGTTGTCTATTAGACTATAGAAAGCAGTCCACGTGGAGAAAATCAAGGGGAGGAAGATGTAACCTTGTCTCAGTTGGTAGTTCTCGTTTCTTTCTCTATTTTCTGATTTATTTTCTAATGCAATTTTAATAGTTATTGCAATCTGATGCTGAAATATACAACTTAAATTTCTTGCAGAACTTAATTGATCTGGCAGGATCTGAAAGTTCTAAAACTGAAACAACTGGGTTGCGGAGAAAAGAGGGTTCATACATAAATAAAAGCTTGCTCACTCTGGGCACAGTAAGATGTTGCTCTGCTTTGTTCTTTTCAGTTTCATGTGTACATAGATAAAAACCATGTTAAGATTTTAAGAGGATTTTTGCTTTTGTTCTTTTATGGCTATTTGTAGGTATAATTTATGTTTAATTTTATTTTTTTAAGTTAATTATTAGATGGTTGCTTTGTGCCACTGCTAATCATTGTAGGATGAATACGGAAACCAATTTGGACTCTACAACTGAATTAATTTGACCATGGCAAAATTTGTAAAACTTGACATGGCATGAAATTGATGAATCTTGATTATGTGTATGAAATTGACTTAGATTAGAGCTGGGGATCTTTCTGTTGCCAATTCTTTCCAGTAGTTGCTTAATGTGATCACCAAAAGTTTGGACATTTGACTTGCTGCTGTTTCTCGTCACAGGTGATCTCTAAACTAACAGATGGAAAATCAACTCATATTCCATACCGGGATTCAAAACTCACGCGTTTATTGCAGTCATCCCTCAGTGGTCATGCCCGGATCTCTGTAAGTTAAATAGGCTACTTAAGATTGTTGGTATTGATATAATTGTTTGCTCTTTGCTGCTACTCTACTTTGTTGTTGTTATTTTGTTTACTCTTTTCCCTTTTTGGTTAGGATAGTTTTGTTAAAGTTTGTATTTTGTTTTTGATATTAGTGTTGAAGTTCATTTATTTAAGTTTCCTTCTCAAAATCTTATGCACAGCTTATTTGCACTGTGACACCTGCCTCTAGTAATAGCGAAGAGACACACAACACATTGAAGTTTGCACACAGAAGCAAGCATGTGGAAATAAAGGCTTCTCAGAATAAGGTGAATGTTGTGTTCACTGACTATGTGGATTACAATATTAACTTGAGAAGCTTCCCTTCTGTATTTTTTTTAATTTATTGAAATTTTGTTTTATTCAGATTATGGATGAGAAGTCTCTCATAAAAAAGTATCAGAAGGAAATTTCCTCCTTAAAGCAAGAACTTCAGCAATTAAAGCATGGAATAAAGGAAAATCCCTATATGGCTGCATCAACCCAAGAAGATTTGGTTAATTTGAAGCTTCAGGTTGGTGCATTACTATTACAAGTTAGAATGCTTTCTTATTCATCCAATACCATGGTTTGAGTGAAATTAGTTACTTCTTGTGGTTGGTGTTTAGAATCCATTTTTCCCTAACAAAGATATCACATAAACTATCAAATATTCAATAAACAAAATGTAGCATGTCTTTAAGATTCTTGTGGATTCTGTTGGGTGTTTTTCACTTTCTGATGTCTAATTTCTTCTGGTGTCGAAGTTGGAAGCTGGTCAGATCAAACTACAGTCAAGACTGGAAGAAGAGGAACAAGCCAAGGCAGCTTTAATGGGAAGAATTCAACGGTTGACAAAACTTATCTTGGTTTCTACCAAGAATTCAATGCAATCAAGTCTTCCAGAAAAGCCTGGTCACAGGCGAAGACATTCTTTCGGGGAAGAAGAGGTTTATAATGCATTGTTTTAATCTTACTCTGAATGAAAAGTGATTTCTTGGTGTTCACCAGTTTAAGTGGAAGCTGAAGTATTCATCTTGATTCTGTTGTGATGCAGCTAGCATATTTACCAGATAGAAAACGAGAGTATATGACTGAAGAAGATGCTGGAAGCTGTGCTTCTGAGCTTTCGGCTGACAGAGGAGAGGATATCACCAATCTGGATGAGTTGATGAATGATTACAAAAGGAACAGGAGGCGGGGGATGCTTGGCTGGTTTAAACTCAGAGTAAGTCATACATTTAATAAGGTGCTTTTTGCACTGTGTTACATTTTTGAAATTGGACTTGGCTTGTTTGCCAAGAAAGAATCATGTTACTCGAGTACACCTTTTCTATTTCAAGTTTCCTCAAGCTTCTTTTCTTTCCTAATTTTCTTCTACATAAATTGATTAGAAGCATCTACTTTCTACTCATTCTCTTATTAGCTGCTCATCATCTCTCTCTCTCTCTCTCTCTCTCTAAAGAATCCCTGCGTTGGTTCTAAACTGAAAATATTTAACATGATTAATTGGCTACACAGGATAATATAATTAATGACTTGGTATAATTGTTGCTCTCATATGTAAGAGAACGTGAATCTTCATTCTCAGGCATGACTTCTTAATGTCTCTTCAATAAACTCATTAAAGCTTTGAAATGATCTCTTGTACAGAAGCCCGAAAATCTGCTTAGGTCATCACCAAGTGCTGATAGTGAGAGCTCTACAAGTGGGTCACCTGCATCTTGTTCTAAGTCATCACAAAATAGAGTCATGTTTAGTGATACAAATGATGGAAGAAGATCAATCAGTAGAAGAGGAGATGATTCTGTGCTCGTTGACTCATTTCCAGAAAGAAACCAGGCAGGAGACTTGTTTAGTGCCACTGTTGGTGTTCGTCGATTGCCTCCGGTAAGAGCAACTCTAACCATTACTTGGTGCTTAAAAATTATAATAAAGTAGTTGTTTATATTTCATAATTCATGGAGGGTTCATCATGCCTAGTAAGTTTAGGCGTCTAGCTTTATGTGTTTTTACCATTCAAGCTAAAAAGCCTTATAACATGAACTTTAGGTAATTGCTTTCCTTTTCTTGTTAACTAGCTGACCAAGCACATGCTAGCTAGTTGTCCTCTCTCTTTATACATCAAACCTTATTTTAACTTTATTATTGAACGCGTGGAATAATATGTAATAAACATAGAATTACTATAATTTAAAGACAGCGTTTGTTTAATTCCATCTCTTAAAATTTTGTGGAATTCAAAATAAAAGTTACAATTCAGTTGTAGGAATTTAATTCTGAGGATTTGGTTATACTAAAATAAATTCCTATTAAATTTAATGGAATTTGAAATGAATTCTACAAATTTTATATGACAATATTTTAGACTAAAATGTCCATTTCAAAAGTTTATATTCAGAATTTTAAATAATTTACCTAGTATTATCAATTAATTAAGAAAATATTTTATTTTATTTTATTTATTATTATTTCAGATTTTTATTAATTTCATATACTTAGTCAGTTTCTACTTTATTAGAAAAAAATAAATGCTCACTTAAATGATATGAACATTGGACAAAGTGAAGGAGATGGCACTAACAAAGCCGTACATACTTCTCGCAATTTTTCCTTAAAAAAAGGTCACTTAAACTCTTCTCAAGCTTTAAAGAAATATATAAGTTCATTATGCATTTAGTGATAGCAAATTAACAATATTTATACCATATGCATCTTCTACATTGTGAGACGTGTATTTTATATTTATGAATATACTGTTGATGGGTTTATATGTTTGTTAATTATTATAAATTTTTTATGATCAGATTTTTTGATAGAGTAGAAAATTATAATTTTTTAAAAATTTTACTTTTGAAGTTAGTTTAGGAAATGAGAGCAAATGATTTTCAATTATGAAGTTTAGGAAATGAGAGCAAATGATTTTCAATTATGAAATCAAAGAAAACATGAATTATATGAAATTCAATCAAAGTATGCATTTGTATCAAACTAAATGATGGAATTCATATAAAATGAGTTCTATATTTCCAATGGAATTCAATTGAATTCCATAAAATTGTAAATCCCATTGAAAGTATCAAATTCATATTATCCCCTCCCATTTCTATTTAAAACCAAATTCATCTAATCTAAGTGATGTCAAAAAAACGTAAGGAAGAAAACAAGGTTAAAAATATCTACAAAACCAATGGTAAATATGTTATCAAAAGTTACATTAAAGACTCTTTAATCGTCAAGCCTCTTATAGTATATGGATATGTATTTGATGTTCTAACACTTGTTCTAGTTGGCATTGTTTCAATCCTTGTTTATATTCACTCTTCCAAGTTGTGTTGGCTCCTGTTTTCACGTATCGAGGCTGCTGGTCATAGAGCAAAATTTTGTTTCCTGCTGTCCTCTGATTTGCAGGAAAAGTTACATGGTGATATATATGATATTTTGCCAATTGTTAAGTTGCTGAAGCTTGGTGTTGTTTGCTTCTATATCTTACTCTTTAGATAAGAGTATATGGTATTGGTGTTGCAGTTGAACTGTTAATTAGGACTGACTGGCTTTTGTGCAGACTGGGACAACAATCACCGATCAAATGGATCTGCTTTGTGAGCAGGTGAAAATGTTAGCTGGGGAGGTGGCACTGTGTACTAGCTCTCTGAAAAGGCTGTCAGAGCAAGCTACTAGCAATCCTGAAGATTCTCAAGTGAAGGTGATATATTGCAGTCTTCTTGACTTCATTCAGATGTCAAATTTCATTTGGTGTTAATTTGTAGATATCTTCATTGTGTTAAGGCATTCAAAAGTTGATGTCTGAAATGGCTGCCTTTTTGGTTCTCAAATTGGTTGACATAGGAACAAATGCAGAAGTTAAAAGATGAAATAAGTGAAAAGCAGCTTCAGATGCATGTTCTAGAACGACGCATGATTGGATCAGTTGAGATGACACCACACAAATCAAGCAGCACTGGTTTGTCGCAGGTAAGTATGTCAAGTGATAGATTTCAGCTGAAATTTGAGAAACTAAAAATAACGTAAAATAAAAAAAAATTCCTGAATTGAAACAGAAGGGGTTTTATTAAAAAAAAACGGAGAATGAGTTTAGCTTAACATAAACTGTTGAATCCCGTTAAATTTTAAGCATCATGATAAGTATGAAACTAAAGATATCCCTTCAATCTGGAGATGTCAGATTAAACTAAAGATAACAAAAGGTGCTGCAATTACAAGATTTTTTTTCTTCGCAAAGCCCAACTGCTAAAGACAAAATGATGAAGTGAATTCCCCAAGTATCAAGCCAATTTTTTGGAAAGGAAATTTTGTTTTTCCTTTCCAAAATTGCTCTTATATTGTTTTTTAACAATTCCCCAAGGTTGCATTTGGCTTCCTGGATTCGAGGAAAAAGCTTTGGATTTTAAATTTAAAATTAATAAATTTGATTAAATGCATGGATGCTTTGTATGAAAACTGTTCAAGTTTGAAGTTAAGTTACCTGAAATGCTGTTGTTTCAAGTACGCTTTTCAAAATTGAGATGACTGCTTTTCTTCTCCTTTACAAATGCTATTTGTTTATGGAACATGAGCTAAAATTTCCAATACAAACCCTTGGATTCCAAACTACTATTCAAATAGGATGCAATGCAATGCTTTTTAATACTTAATTTTTATTATACATATATAGTGATATACTTTACTTTGAATCACAGTTACTAGATTTGTCTGCGCTTCCAAACCATGCAATTATGATCTGATGCATTGCTTTTAGTCTATATTTTATTGTGTCCGGTACTCTACTATTAAAAATAGTTACTAGATTCGCCTACCTCTCCCCACCCTCCCCTCAAGGTTCCCGATCTGGGTTGGACATTACAATTTGAGGAAAATTTGCATCTTAAGGTTGCAATTTGGATGACCGGATTGCCAAATGAAGGTAACCAAAATCCAAGAACTCCGCACAAAGAAAAAACAAGATGAAAAAACTAACATCAGATGAAGGGGTTAGGGATTGGGAATGGGTTGGAGATGAAGCTGATTGGATAGCACCATCCCAAGCAGCATCAATTTGCTAGAATATGACTAGCTGCAATGACGGAGCCAGGGAAGGGAGGGACAATGGATGTTTGAACCAGAGTTGCGGTGGGTGGCACAAAGGAGCAAGAGAGGGAGAGACTGAAAGGAGAATTAGGGACAAGGATCTCTTGGTTTCATGGTCGCTTGGTCTTTAGTCTTTGTATCTTGGGCAACGGACAGATGGACTTGTAGCTTGGGCACGGAATGAAGGCTTAAGGAAACAACATTACGGGCTTGAGACAAAAATTCATAATTATGTTAAATTTCAATTGAAAGCCCATCACATTCAAATATTTTTATGTTTTTAAAGTTGAACTGATAAAATTTTAATAATATATTAAAAAAAAAAACAATTCTTTGGAACTCCTTTTTTACTAATGCTAATATTATAGAGTGTATATACCATAAAAAATAAAAAAAATGAAAAATAGAGGAAAATTTGTTCAATTTGGTGTTGTATGATTGGGGATAATACTAGTTAACTGTAATTAACTGCAAACCAAACTGGTGTACCAACTAAGTATACCCCCGCATAGATTATATCTAAGTGTGGTACTGCATGATTTTTGTTAAAATCCAGTTTGTACGATGTTACAAATAACTGGCTTTGAATCACCAGAACATAGTATATTATAAACTTGAAATTTATGTTGACTAGAAGTATGGAAAAGTAGAAGATTGGAAAGTTACTTGTACCTGCTGAAGTATCCTTGACGAGTTGCTTTTATCTTCTAATACAATTGTTAATCTCTCTTGTAGGTTCTATCTAAGTTCGCTATGCAGCTCAATGAAAAAACTTTTGAACTTGAGGTTCGTTATCCTACTTGCTAGCCATGAGGGTGATTTTTCAATATCAAATGCTAAACTCTTTTACTAAGATGATTGCTTTGTTGTGGGATGGGTATTCAAGATTAAATCTGCAGATAACAGGGTACTTCAGGAGCAATTACAGATGAAGGTAGAATTCTTTAACTGCATCTAATACTTGCCATTTTTTTCCTTTAACATGGGGTTGCTTTATCAGATAGCAGAAAATACCGAGATGCAAGAGACAATTCTTCTTCTGAGGCAGCAGCTAAATTCATCATTGGGTAACAGTCAACTACAAATTGCAGACACACATAAAACATGTTCTGAAGAGCTACCAATTAATAACCAAGGGGTAGGCAATGAGATTTGGCCATGTGGAGAAAATTCTATTGATGAAAATACGCCTAAAAGTGTCATGAGCTTGAATCGAATATTTTCCCAAGAGGACTCCAAAGAATGCAATGAAAATTCTCCTTTGAGTTATCAAGTTCTTAAGCAGGTTGATTTTCTTCTTTATTTTCCTGGCATCTCATGCAAGGATGCTCAACATTCTATTAACATTATTGGATATGCTGATTAGTCAGTGGCTACTTTATTTTCCTTGTCTTCCCTTGCTAGTTTTAATCCATTTGACTGGTGTGTTCCATCATATTCTCTTAGGCTGCTGAAATAGAGAATCTGAAGCAAGAGAAGGTAAATTTGTCTGAAGAAAAGGATGGGCTTGAAATTCGAAGTCAAAAACTGGCTGAGGAAGCTGCATATGCAAAAGAACTGGCTGCAACTGCTGCAGTTGAGCTCCGGAACTTGGCTGAAGAAGTAACCAAGCTTTCTTATGAAAATGCAAAGCTGACTGGTGATCTGGCTACTGCAAAAGAGGTACATTGCAGATCTAATTGTTGTCAGAAGTCCATTTCGTATGATTCCACACATAGATCAAGTAGTACTAGATCTGATTTTGATAGTCATGCAAGAAGACAAGATGATAGTCTATTTATTGAGGAGTTACAAAAAAAACTAAATGGAAGATATCAAAGAGAATCAGCTATGGAAGCCACTATAGCTGAGAAAGATAAAATAGCAAGTGAGCTACGGGAAAGACTTGCTGAAGCAAAACAGCGTGAAGAAGATTTGGAAAATGAGCTTGCCAATATGTGGGTGATGGTTGCAAAGATGAGAATGTCCAGTTCCAATGCTGAGGACATATCATCGGAAGGGGCGAATGCATCCCACACTTCTCAGTCTGGACTTAAAAATGGATTTTTTCCATCTAATGGTCATTCTAGTAGAATATCAAAAGATGAAATGTCCGTAAACATGGATGATATAAGCACATTATATGAGTTAAAAATCAGTTATCAGAAAGAAAGAAGAAGATGCAAGGAACTAGAAAGCCTTATTTCAAGATTGAAGGTATGCACTGCTTAACAAAAATTTGTCAAAATTACATGGCATATTCCATTTTATAAAAGTACATTTAAATATAATATTCTAATTTATGCCACTTTTTGTTTAGCTGATTGGATTCTGTAGTGGAACCTCTTCAACTAATGCAAGAGTAGACGTATATATGTTGTACATCTTGATTTGTCTCGGAAAAATCCCTTAAATCTTATCTCACTTTTTTGTTAGTTTGATTAGGCTTGTTCTCTTTGAGTAATTAGATGGCAAATTTATCTTGATTTGAAAATTTTCATGGTTATCCTGCTCCAACTGTTAAGATCCCATCAGTGTTTTTCTTTGTTAATTTCTTTTAGCTTTGTGAGAGTTGTATTTCCTCATTGTTTGTATTTCTTAGCTGTCAGCTGGGATGTGTTTCTGTGTGCATGTACTGTTCTGTATCAGATTTTTTGCTTGTGTAAAGTGATGCAGGGTGCAAGGTCATTTTGAATATAAATTTGCTCTACGCCATTAAAGGTGGATGAAGAATTTGATGCCATGAGTCTGCTCTTTGACTCATTAGTCACTGCATATACACAAATACTTGTATCCTGGTTTTAAATAACATAACGGCCGTTATATAAATGGATTTTGGAGAGCCGTTACATGTTATATTGTTATTTATAGGCCTTAAAACATGCACATGTAATACCTGTTGCCAATTATGATCCCCCTCTTTTTCACATACTAAATAAAAAAACTAAGCATATTCTGCTCCCCAAATGCACCAGACTGTCTAGACTTTTGTTTTGCTTTAAAACCTTTCCATTTTCACTTAAAAACATCTCATTTCTCTTGCATCTCTCCCTGAAACTATGATTTATCGCAAAGAAGACCTCTATTCATAGTTCTTGGATTCTTTCTTCCTATCTACAATTCTACAATCTACATTAATTTTTTTAGATATGAAAGAAAACTTGATGATGTTTACTAATGATATGTTTATACTATAGATTATATTCTTTATTTGATGTACTTATACATATTATATTGTTGTGTTTATTAATCTTTTTTTATATCTACCAATATTTATTCATTTCATGAACTTTGCAAATTTGTTTTTTAAAATTTTGCATAGCACCAAGCTTTTACCGTTTCGTTGTAGCCATTACAGGTCTGTTTCTGTTACATGCGATGGCCCTGATTTAAAACCATGAGTTGTATACATTTTATAGCCTCCATCAGTCAATTTCCTAATTTTGTCAGAGTGGTTATAGTCTAATTAAGCGTTTGATGCCATCTAGAGATTTGAATTATGGCTTTTATTTTGGAAACCAAAGATATGTAATTTAGTATTAAATGATGTGGTGTTTTGCTGTCCGTCATAAACCCCCCACCTATTGTATTGCAACAATAATGAAAGGAGAAAAAATGTGAGAGAATAACAAACAAGTAAAGAAGAATAGTTTGAAAGTACTTACAAACGAATATTGTCAAACATCTGTCAGGGTGAAGATATTGGTGGTTTGGATGTCAAAGCGCTCGAGCAACTACAAAATTTTCATATTGAGGCTATAACAAAAATTTCTCATGCAAAGGTATATTCCTTTAACATATGATTTTCTTTTTCAAAATTTTTCTTAGGGAGGCCTCTTTTTAAGTAAAACTGCATGAGATATGAATTGTGCAGGATGTTTATAAATTTTTTACTCCATTGTAGAACTATTCACATAGGAAATTAGAAAGGTTATTCTTAGTATTTGATTCAACAATGTCACATAATTTGAATTGGCGTTATCTCTCTGACCATCATTGGCAATCAATAAATATGTTTGGGCTTCATTTTAGTGCTCGACATTCATTTTCTAAAGTTGGTTACTTTATTGTGCAGTGTGCAAATCATTTCTTATAACATTTGATGACCTACTAGGTTGAATCCTGCCATATTGGAGTTTCTGACCTGAGGTTAGTCTTGATCCATGATTTTCCCCCTCTTCCTTATCAAGCGCTGATTATGATGCTCTTCTGGCCTGTTTTTCATCGTGAATCATGGGAAACTTTAAAGGACATTCCTTCATTTTATCTTTTAATATAAATAGATTCAGTTTTTAGCATCTTGCCTTTCCTCGGATTTCTAATTAAGCCAATCATAGAATATGCGAGGAAGTGGGGATGCTTGCTATTTTCCATATACTCCTATGCCGAACAAACATCACTGGGCACATGATGTATTATGGCACTTGAAAATGAGCATAAGAGTGTATTTATCTGCTTGTGACTAAAAATGAAAATTTATGGAAGCTTAAGAGATCTTGCCTGTGTAACTCCTGGATAAGTTTCAGACAACAATCTTATGACTTAGTCTTAAATATTCCTCAGTAAGTAATATCAAGATAGTTTGCAAGCCACACAAATTATTTTCACTAAAGTGGATTATTCCCGTTTTGGTCAGAAGAATGATTGCTCGAGAAATCAATTGATTTGTGCAATAGCAAACTCCACTTTTGATGGAATTAATTCTCACACTATTATAGCACATCTGCCATGGAATGAACATCACCTCAATAACAGGATTTTAGTGTCAGCTTGCAAACAAATGCTTTTCATTAAATTACATGCTACATTCAACCAGGCAGGTTTGGGGGGATGGGAAATATGATGCTGGTTATAATTCATAGGTGTGAGGCATAACCATGGATTTTAATTACAATCACAGGTAAAGGAACATGCATGTAACAATAATGTAATGTTAACGGTTTATCATGTATAAATTTAAGGAACCGACACTATTATTAACGTTAATCAATTTAAAACTAAAATAACTTTGTCGATAGTAAAGAACTAACATTATTATCAATAAGTAACTTTATAGCTATAATAGTTATTATAGCCTACAAATTTGGAATGCCTTGTAATTGCAAGAAACAGTAATGAAGGGTAAAAAAATGGTGTAACCATTTCTTAATGTTAGCTTTTTGTTGCAAGCTTTTAGATGGATATGGTGCTGCGAAGATCAAATAGATCTTCATTGTTATTATCCATTGTCCAGTGAGTTTATTTAATGAAGTTATTTGAAGTGTAGAATGCTTTTTTGAGGATTTGCATGTGCCATTTGTTGTAAGTTCTATGACATTTTTGGCATTTGTTGCATTTTTTTTAGTTGACCTTGTTTTAGCTAAATAGTATTTAGTTTCGCAACTTGTATCTTCTTGGTGCAATCAGAAATGTTGCGGATGAATGTTTTAACTGCTCTCTTTCAAGATAGGAAAGGCTATAGCTTTTATTTAAATTGTTAAGTATAACCAATAATATTAGAACATCATGGAATGGTTGTGGCTTTCTAATTTAACAATGAGCTGTAACTATACTTACAATGACTAAGAAAACCCTTAGTCTTATTCAGGAACTTGTCAGAAAAATTGTAATGCATATTAGTCCTTGTTCTTTTACTGTGGGGACTTGAAAAAGCATATGCTACTGTTACATAAATGAATTGAGGACAGAAAATAGGAATGAGAGAGAGAAAGAATAGAGATGAGAAATAGAAGATTAGACTAGATGAGAGAAGAATAGATTAGATGAGAAGAGAAAAGCAATGAGCATGGAGAGAGAGTGGTGCTCTTGTTATTGATAATTCTTTCATGATACGAGTACATTCACTTTTATCTCTTTTTATTCAATCATGGGAGTAACTGTCTTTAACAAACTAACTACTTCAGCTCACTCTTATGTGTTTTCTTCCCTCTTCTATACTATGTGACAGCTACCTGTTAGTTGGAGATGTTAACATGTCATTTTTTGGTGTGACCTGTGTTTCTTTCCTCCCCAAGAACATTAGCTCCTTGGAGTGTTGATAAATACTTTGTTTGTTATGAACGGATTCTAGGGCCTAGGAGTTTAGGCACCTAAACTAATGAGATTAGCAAGAAAATGATTAAATAATATGAGAAATGAAATTAAGGAAGAAATTAAGGAGGAAAATAGAAAATGAACTATATAATTAAATTAATGAG
>CAOGCB011056588.1:0-10147 GCA_948266635.1 Cnidoscolus chayamansa | reverse complement strand
TGATTTTAAAATTATATATAATAAGAAAAACGAATTGATACATCCAACATAAATTAAGGTTTACTAGCTTCAGAAGCACACACTACTACATTAATTAATGTTCATATTCAAAGCTTTTTACGACAGACCTTCAATATCTGCAAAGACAGATACTTTTGCTTCAACAATCAAGACATTGTTCACTAGATATCCCTTTGATTGATTATAGATTTCATCAAGTGACATGAATTCACTATATCCCCAGCTAGACGACCCTGATTTGTTCATAAACCATCTGCTTCCTGACATCAGGTAAAGAAACTTTTATTAGAATTTTCTATTGAAACTGAACCAGACACAGTCAATTACATCAGCAACAATTTATTGACACAGTGCGAGACATACAAAGAATTTTAAGTTTAGATTGGACTATAATCGTCAAGCATGTCAACTACTAGTTCGCCATCACCTCCCACCCCAACTTGAGCATGTAAAAAAACTATATTCAATCATCAGTTTACCTTCCCTCTCTCTATGGTTTTCATGCAGCTGATCTTTCACTATCAGCTTATATTCAGTGTAGAGTCTTAGTTGAGGATCAGCGCTGCTGGAAAGCAACTCTAAAAACAGTGACAGACTTTTGCCACTTGCCCTTGAATCTCCCGTTGGATATAACGACAATCTCCTGAATCATCACCCCAAGTCAATACAAGATCAATAAGAAATCAAGAATCCTGGGCTGGAAACGTACCATTTATGCTTTGCAGCAGTAAATTCTGATGAATAAAGGCAACTTGAATATACGGAGAAGCTCTGAATCTTCCACGTAAAAGAACCATAATCAGGTACTTTCATAATGGACAATCTCTCCCCTTTACCTTCATATTTAACGACATAAACCTCTACTCCCAGTACGCAGCAATCATCAACAAGATATCCATTAGAGAAATCATTGAAGCTCCTCAGTGAGAGTAGTTGGTCAAAACCATTTTCAGTCTTTAAAGAATGGTAACGACTCATTTTATCGTCTGCATTAACAGATAAGAGAAAAATAAATCTTTGGTCCTGTCAAAAATGGAGAGATTAAATGGGAAGCTACCTTGAATTGTCAAGAACTCATCTCGCAAATGATCATAAACAAAGAACTTGAGGATCACATCAACCTGGGATCCACGACGAATTGCATTTGGTTCAGCAGGTGCTAAGTAGAGAGAAATATGATCATGTTCATCTCTTTTCACATTTCCACAAGGATACAACACCAACTTCCTAAATATTGCAACAAGTTACAATCCCATGCATACTCATATATGAACACTGATCGATGGAATTAATTGTAAAGAATACCATTTGTAGCCGCCGGATTCAAAAGCATCAGATTCGTACTTCTCAGCCCCAGTTTTCTTGAGTAGCGTAGACAATTGTGAGAATGACTCAATCTTTAAAGTGTAGTGACCAGGTGGTTCATTCCTTTTTGATCTTCGAATCCCTTGCTCAAGACAGTTAAAGATATAGTGGGACAGTTGCCAGAAAATACAAGAAGCTAGGAGATCATATATATACTTCCCAGTTTCGTCCCCTTCTCACTTAAAGAAAAGAAAAGAAAAGAAAATGGAGTAGGAGCAAGTCAGATACTTTACCATGCAATTCTTCATTGTTATAGGCAGCAACATTGCCGGGAAGTCCTTCTTCCATACTTGCCGTTACCCAACTCAAACAATCAACACACATCTTGCTTTTTCTGTTGAAAAAAACACACATGCACACATATGTTCATCTCGCTCCCCATGCACATATATATATGTGTGTGTCTTCGGTGGGTGAAGTTCCCTATTACTGTGTAATATTTATTGAAAATTTAAACTGATTTTATCTGATAAAAATAGCCTAATTATACTTAAATATGTTAATAATCTAATAATTTACTTATATATGATATGGAAGTAATTAATTTTTATTTATATTATTATAAAATATATTACTCAATAATTCTTTCACCTGCGTTCTTCTTCCTCCTCCGAGAGTATTCCTTTTGTTTATGCTTTTGCAAGAGACCAATATCACCACCGGCAATGACCACTAAGACCAATCTCCAGCAAGCCGGATGACCACGAGAGAAAAGAAAACGGGCTTTTCACGGTGGATTGGAAGCTTGAAAACTTAAACTTCAATGGTAAGTATATAGTTATGCCTTTTGGCTTTTGGAAGTTTTTATATTGTTTTTGTGGATTCCTTTCTTTTCAAAGTTAGTATTTGAGTTTTGTTTTCTTTGCACAAGAATTATTCCTTTTCTCGTGTAAACTGTTTTCTTGGATTTGATGGCAAGTCTTTAGATCATCAACTGTTTGTTGATTTGTTTGGCAAGTGAAACTAAGATTTTTCGTATCAGAAAAGAAATTGCAAGTTCTCTCCCACCCGTAAAGAAAGACATTAAATTTCAATCGATTTAGTTATACTCGCAAATCAATTAAAACAAGTAAAGGACTGATTTTTAGATTTTTTATTTTATTTTATACCTTTTAGAGTTAATTTATTTAAATAATAATAATAATATAAAAACCTTTTTTTTATATAATTAATTTTGTTATTTAATAATAATGTAGAAACACTTCCTTATATGGACAACCCAGTATTTGGTGAAATTGATCATACACTGCTCCACTTCCACCGTCTCTCCATGGCCTCAGAAACAGCTCCTTTCCTCGTCCCTGTCCGCATGTCTCCTGCTCTACCTCAGAAGATCAAAACCATTAAAACAGTATCTGAATCACCTGGTCTCACCTCCATCCCATCCACCTACTCCTTCACCCCTGATCCCCATGACCAAGTAGTTTCTGAGACAAAAGTCTCGCTTCCTGTCATCGATTACTCTCTTCTCACTTCAGATACTCCCCAACAAAGATCCAAAGTCATTCATGACCTTGGCAAAGCCTGCCAGGACTGGGGTTTCTTCATGGTACTGTAAAGTATAAACTTCTCACGATTTTATCACCATGTGCATGTGTGTTTTCAGATTAATCTTCCACTTTAATTATGTTGAAGTTTTTGGTGAATTAATCCCATCAGATTATCAACCATGGGGTTCCAGAGAGCCTAGTGAAATCAATGATTGATGTTTGTAGAGGATTCTTTGATCTCCCTGAAGAGGATAAAGAACAGTACAGAGGGAAGCATGTGTTGGACCCAATAAGGTGTGGAACCAGCTTTAATGCTTCAGTGGAGAAGGTTTTCTTCTGGAAGGATTTTCTCAAGATTCTTTCACATCCGGTGTTTCATTTTCCCAGTAAACCTGCAGGCTTCAGGTAATTCACAGCATTTAACTCAGGGCCATATATATATTTTTCTGGTTTGGATGGGAATGGGGAGAGACTAAAATCTAAAAGGCCTCATTTTATGTCACTTCATCGATGCAGTGAGACTTCATTAGAGTACTCCAAAAGAACTAGAGAAGTGGCAACGGAGCTGCTAAAAGGAATATCAGAGAGCCTGGGATTGGAATCCAGTTATATAGAAAAGGCATTGAACTTGGAACAAGGTCTACAAGTGATTGCAGCAAATTTCTATCCACCTTGTCCACAGCCAGAACTTGCAATGGGTATGCCTCCTCATTCAGATCAGGGCCTCTTAACCTTTTTAATACATAATGGAATCAGTGGCCTTCAAGTGCAACATGAAGGGAAGTGGGTCAACATAAATGGCATCCCCAACTCCATTCTAGTTAACATTGGAGATCATCTTGAGGTGCATTCCTTATCATGCTTTCTTATAGTACTCTCTTATTTTTATTTGAATTTGAGGGTATTGATCCCATAAGGCAAAAGACTTGATTTGATGATATAAACTTAATGTACTTAAACTAATTCTATACAAAGCTTTAAGTATATGAATATGTTGCTGTTAAGAAAGACATGAATGAAAGATCATGTGACCATGAAGTGTCCATAGCATAAAATTCCAGCACACTGATTCTAAGTTTGTTGGTGTATATTTCAAACTAAACATCCACAATTTTTCATCAAGTCTCAAGCAAGGACTGAAAAATTGACAGATTTGCAAAAGAGACCTATTCATCCCCTCTTGGTTACTTATATTTGGGACAATAAAGGGGATCAAGTACACACCTTCTTCATAAAGAAAACTGCTTCCATAGTTTGAACCCGTGACTTCTTGATCGCAAAAAAGGCAATTTTACTACTGCTAGTGCTTGCCCTTTTTCAAGATCTGCAATGTGATGTGTTGGTATTCAAACAGTTTCAATTTTCTTGATAGGTTTTGAGTAATGGAAAGTACAAGAGTGTTCTACACAGAGCAGTTGTGAACAACAAAGCTACAAGAATATCCATAGCCACAGCACATGGACCATCACTGGATACAGTAGTTAGACCAGCACCAGAGTTACTACAAAGTGAAAAGAAGGCAGCAGCATATGCTGCCACGAAATACAAGGAATACCTGGAACTTCAACAAAGCAGCAACCTTGATGGGAAATGCAACTTGGACAGGATTCGAATTTGAGCTGCTTCATTACAATTACTATATACAATAAACAACTGTTGTCTTCTGACAGTGTTTGTACTGTTAATTTGAGTGATTTTATAAAGAGTCTGTTTGGTATTGCTATTTCTTATTAATGTGGCAAAATATTTTATATTCTAATATTTATATTTGAGGAAATTTTATATTATAATTTTAAATTAGAAAAAGAATAATATCATGATGTCAAAATTCAAAGAAAAACTGAGTGATATTTTTCCCTAAATTGTACTAGCATATGACATTGATCTATTAGTAATTCTCTTAAATATCTATTAGCATATGACATTTACCTATGGAAAATAACATAACAAAAGTTATTCTATTGCCTAATGGGCAAATCCCATTTCTAAAGATTCAATAAAACGACAAGCCGACGTACATCACTCGACCACTTGGGTGGTCTTCCACGTTATAATACTACAAAAGAATCACTCAGCTTTATCAATACGTGTCACTCTAGCTGAAGGGTCCCCTGCAACTAGCAAGCAGCTACTCCTTCCAAGGCTGTTACTCAAAACTGCATGTATTGGCTTTTTGGGTCTTGTTCTAAAGTTGTTCCTTGTTTCTGCTTTCTGCTTTCTGCTTTCTTTTTCGGGGTTTGCCATTCCCTATAGCTGCCACAGAATTTGGTCCGATTTTCTCCTCTCAGAAAGGGCTTTTGGGTTTGTTCTTAGTCTTCTGTTGTTGTTTGATTTTGAGTTGATCTTGCTCTCTTCATTATCAATTACCATTCTCAAGGAGGTAAGTTTATGATTCCTTGCTGTTGCTTAATTTTGTGATAGAAATGATAAGAAATTAAACAGAGAAAGAGATCATTTTTTTTATTGTAGTCTGTAGTTTTGTTTGATGATTAAGCAGATAAAAAGTTAAATTTGTAATTTTTTTTATTATCATATTATTTATATAATGTTAAGAATGCATTTACAGAAATTATAAATTTTTATTTTTTTTCTTTTATTTTCTTTTTTACTCTATTGAAAGCAAACAAGATAATATCTGTTTGTTTATTTTGAAGGAAGCAAATGAAAAGGGAAAACAAAAAGCAATTAGAGAAAGTAATGAAAATTAGATTTTCTAATTTCTTTAGAATTCTTAGAATATTTTTTTTCATTAATTTGAAATAAGAAAGAGAAATAGAGGAAAAATTAAACAAAAAATAATAATAAAATGCACTTACTTCTTGGACATGTCAACCCTCAAAACCTTGAAATTGTTCTTACACAAATTAATAATCCTTTTGCAATTGATGCTTAGAGAAGGGAAATGTGAAATGAATCAATGTAAATTTAGCAAGCATTATTTTTTTTTATTCTGAAAGCATTTTTTATGTCTTCCAAGTTCCTAACTTAATTTGTACGTTTAAATGGGTAGGTAGAAACTTGTTATAGAGATCTTTTGCAGTAGATCCATTCTGTGATTTTTGCTTCTTGCAAGTAAGCAGACACTGGGCTTGCAAAGATGGATAATGAAATTAGTAATAACCAAGTATCAGGTGAAGAAGATAAAATCAGCAAATCCCTGAAGAAATTCCTGCTCATAGTGAACGGTTCAATGTTAGCCATAGGCAATTGCGGAGGTCCACTTATCCAGCGTCTCTACTTCTTGAAAGGTGGTAAGGGTGTCTGGATATCAAGCTTTCTGCAGACAGCTGGTTGGCCATTTATCATATTTCCTCTGTTTGTTTCATACTTGTATCGTCGGAGGATGAAGGGTCCCAGGACCAAGCTTTTCTATATAAGCCCTCATCTCGTCCTAGCTTGTGCTGTTATCGGTGTTCTTACTGGCTTGGATGATTTTCTTGCTGCCTATGGTGTTTCTCTTCTACCTGTCTCTACTTCTGCTCTTATAATTGCTACCCAACTGGGCTTTACTGCTGGATTTGCTTATATTTTGGTCAAGCAAAAGTTCACACATTTTACCATTAATGCAATTTTCTTATTGTCAATTGGATCTGTTGTCCTAGTCATCCATGCTAGTTCTGATCGCCCTGCTCATGAAACCAACAAACAATACTTTACTGGGTTTTTCATGACGCTTGGAGCTTCAGCACTTTATGGTTTTGTGCTACCCTTGATCGAGTTGACATATAAGAAAGCAAATCAGACCATCACTTACACTCTAGTTATGGAGATGCAGATAGTTATGTCTTTATTCGCTACTGGATTCTGCACCGTTGGGATGCTTCTGCACAAGGATTTCGCGGTTTCCTCTCCTTCTTTCTCTCTCTCTCTCTCTCTCTCTCTCTCTCTCTCTCACACACACACACACACACACACACACACACAGGCATAAGCTTACATATGTAGTCAAGAACATGTTTTCAGTTGAAGTTTCATGATAAAGCAATACTTATCCTCTAATTCAATTTGAATGCTGTACCATAGAATGGATTCGACCTTGAAATTGAAACAAAATGAGTGTTATTCTATGCATATCCAATGCTTACCTTGTAGCATTATGATAATGTTCAACAGCAATTAAGATTGAAATCTAAAATGGATAACAATAACTGGCATAGCTTGATGCAGGCAATTCCGAGAGAAGCAAGAGACTTCGAACTTGGGAGAACAAAATATTATGTGGTGATGGTGTGTACTGCAGTGTTTTGGCAATTCTTCTTCATGGGAGCAGTTGGTGTCATTTTCTGTCATTCCTCATTACTCTCGGGTATTATAATTGCAACTCTGCTGCCTGTGACAGAGAGTTTAGCTGTGTTGTTCTACCATGAAAAATTCCGAGTTGAGAAAGGGATATCTCTAGTTTTGTCTATCTGGGGCTTCATTTCTTACTTCTATGGTGAGGTCCAACAAAACAAGAAACTTAGAATCAGGCTTCAAAACTAGGAGCACCATATATGTTCAGTAGATGTATATATTTGTTACCCAGTTTCAGATTCAGAGTCTTTTGCTAATTTGTTTATGCTATATATTGGTTTTGTTCTGTTGGCCTGATACTTGATCATTTAATGGTGTTACATTTTGTAGTGTCAATGCCTAGCTATATGATTAAGTCGTTTTTACTTTGCACTGAACTGCTGGAATTTGCATATTACAGATTTTCTTTTTTCAAATTAAGACTCTGTTTTGCAATAATAGATGGGAGACACAGAATTCGAATTCGAGATCTCATTCAAGACCAATCAAGCGATTACAAATCAGAATTATTAAATAGCACATCTAAAATTAGATAATTCTAAAGAGGTTATTAAATAGTTTTTAAGGTTCATATTATAATGATAAGTTGAAATTTGCTAAGTGGATATCAAAGGATTGTTGAATTAATAAATTTAAAATTACATATTTTTCAAGTAAAAATGTTCATTTCTTTCTTAGATGAACTGATAATTTAAAATTTATTTCCTTTGCATAGTCTTAATTGTCTTAGTTATATTATAATTATATTTAAATTTTAAACTGGATGATAATCTTTATTATTTAAAAAGCAAGCTCTTTTTCATTTGAATTCTGAAGGGTGATGATCTTATGATGTTCTGTTCTTATCTGGTGATCTGTTAGAAGTTGTTTTCCCAGGGGTCAGATCTCCAAATATTCCTAATAATCCGTATTATGGTTACGCAAGAATCATTTGAAATGAATTAAGAAAATTTGATGAATAAAGAAAAGAACCAATTGGGTGTTCAAAATCAATCATCCATGGTGGATTCTGTCTCCTTCCATATACATCCCACGAACCTGGAAATTACTCGTTGATTATCTGGCAAGAAACCTGCAACTCCTGCTTGGAAATTACTCGTTGTCGTGTCTTCTTGTTGCTCGATTTTTATGTTTAAATGGGCACATAGCAGCTTGTTATAGAGAACTTCTGCAGTATCACTGTTCTTGAAAGTGAACAGACACTGAGCTTGCAAAGATGGAGAGCGACATTAATAATAATCAAGAAACAGGTGAAGAAGAAGAGAAGATGAGCAAATCCCTGAAGAAACTCCTGCTAATAGTTAACGGTACAATGTTAGCGATAGGCAATTGCGGAGGTCCACTCATCCAGCGTCTCTACTTCTTGAAAGGTGGCAAAGGTGTCTGGCTTTCATGCTTTCTGGAAACAGCTGGTTGGCCATTTATCATCTTTCCTCTCTTTGTTTCATACTTATATCGTCAAAGGAACAAGGGTTCCAGAACCCAGCTTTTCTTTATCAGCCCTCGTCTCTTCCTAGCTTCTGCTGTTCTAGGTGTCCTTACTGGCTTGGATGATTTTCTTGCTGCATATGGTGTTTCTCTTCTACCTGTATCCACTTATTCTCTTATAATTGCTACCCAACTGGGCTTCACTGCTGGATTTGCCTACATTTTGGTCAAGCAAAAGTTCACACCCTTCACCATTAATACAATTTTCTTATTAACGATTGGAGCAGTCATCCTAGTCCTCCGTGCCAGTTCTGATCGTCCTGCTCATGAAACTAACACACAGTACTTTATTGGGTTTTTCATGACACTTGGAGCTTCAGTGCTTTATGGATTTGTGCTCCCCATGATCGAGTTCACATATAAGAAAGCAAAACAGCCCATCACTTACACTCTAGTTATGGAGATGCAGATGGTTTTATCTTTCTTCGCTACTTCATTCTGCACCATTGGGATGCTTCTTCACAAGGATTTCGAGGTTTTCCCTCTTCTCACTCTCACACACAAAACAACAAACAACAAGCTAACATATTATATTGAAAGATATTTGAAATGGGTATTGTAAATGGCATGGCTTGATGCAGACAATTCCAAGAGAGGCAGGAGAATTTGAGCTTGGGAGGGCAAGATATTACATGGTGTTGGTTCTCACTGCAGTGTTTTGGCAATTATTCTTTATGGGAGCTGTTGGTGTGATTTTCTGCCATTCCTCGTTGCTGTCAGGGATTATAATTTCTGCTCTGCTGCCTGCAACAGAGACTCTTGCTGTGTTGTTCTTCCATGAAAAATTCCAAGCTGAGAAAGGGATTTCTCTTGCTTTGTCTCTCTGGGGATTCATTTCTTACTTCTATGGTGAACTTCAGCAAAATAAGAGACAGAATCTTCTCTAGATGCCCATATTTAACCCTCCCATATATGTTATTTCATTGAACTTCCTGTTTGTTTTTATTTTTGAAATAAATCAAATTCAAGTGTAATTTTTAAATTTATTTAATTAATTTTGAGCCATAATACATTAAATAATAATTATTAAAAAATGGAAATTACCATTTTTTTCTAAATAAATGAGGATTAATTATTATTAAATCTTTAAAGTTTTAAAAAATTTACATTCATTTAATTTTATTAATCAATTAATTTTAATTTTAAATTAAATAGTATGAATATTTAAAATGGTAAAAATTAAATAATATAAATATTTAAAATTATAAAAATTAAATAGTATAATCATTTAAAAATATTTTTTTAAATTGAGCTTAGTATTTGTTGGATAATATTGAAGGGATTCGGGTTGTAATTTGTATACGAGTCGGTTTGAACAGACTCAATTTCGGGTTTGAAAACGAGTCGAAGTTGGGGCTTTGTTCAGCAACCGATCTTCTATTCGGGCAAAGCTTTTATTTCAGGTACCTATTTCACGCTTCCTCTCTTCGACGCCTCCAGTGGTGGTTCTATGATTCTATTGTTGCCACATCTCTTTAATTACTTCAATC
>CAOGCB011055720.1:0-15671 GCA_948266635.1 Cnidoscolus chayamansa | reverse complement strand
CCTTTGCTAATGGCATTGACCAGGAAACAGAACAAAGAGAACGAAAGGGATGGAAGGTGAAGATACATGATCTCTCTAGCTCAGCTGTTGCGGCAGCCTTCATAACAACTCCATTTGTGCTTGGGTTGCTAAGTCCAACCCAGGAGCTTGGTTGAGATCTTGAGAGCTGGCAGTCATGGGGAAAAGCTTGAGGCATGGCGAGAGTGTGGTGTCGGAGATTCCATTTGCTGCAGATTTCACCTTCTATCCGAAAGTCAGGATGGGGTGAGGTAAGAAAATTGAGTTTGTTAATTGTATTTAATTAGGGATAAATTGGTTTTTTTTACTGTGGGTAACTTACACCCAAAATAAGTTAAATGTAAACAATAAAATAAAAGAGTAAATACCAAAAAAAGCACAATAGTTTTCAATTTTTTTAAATTTATTTTTATTTTAAAAATTGCAAATTAAATCTTTTTTTTTTAATTTTACTATTGTATTCTATTATTAAGAATAAAATCCTTAATAGTTGTGATATATCACTATGTTCCTATGTAATTTAAAAAGTTTTTATTTTTTATTTTTTATTTTTAAATTTTATTTTATATTATAAAATAACTATGCGCTTAAAATTTCAGCATATTATAAGAATTAATGTTAAATATATCAATATTAGTTAATCTTTAAATTAATTTTTTGACTCATAGTAATTAATTTATTAAATAATAAATATTGATTAAAAAGTAAATTATAAATTATTAAAAAAAACAATTGAATTAATATAGTATGATTAGTAGCACTAACTTATATGATGTTGATGTTTGTATCATTGAAATATAAAATAATTTCAGCCAAATAATTAAAACAAATCAATTAATAATTACTTAAAATAATTTATTTTTTTTAAATAATATTTAGTTTATTTTGCAATTAGTAATTTTAAAAAAGTGATGTAGATATTATATTAAATAATATGAGTTAGAGAATTAACTTAGAGCTTTATGATATAATTGTAGGGTATTTTCTAAAATATGTAAAAATAATAGTAAAATTATAAAAATAATTATTATCTAACTTTACTTATTACGTCAAATAATAATAATAAAATTATTAATGCATACTATAATAATAATAATAATAGAAAGATCATACTAAATTAATTTAATTTTTATTAAATGAAATTTAAATTTTCAATAATCATAATATCAATAAAATAAATATGACCTGACCTGACATATGCTATCGTGTGGCACATGTTTATTTTGAGTAGCATGTCATGACATTGATACAGATCATCAAGCATAGACTAATTTATTATATTTAGAGGGCTTAAGAATTACTATTTCTTTCCATCTAAAATATCAAAAAGGCCATTATAATGGACAGATTCAAATATTATGACTTGCAGTTGAAAACGTCATTGACTGTTAAGACCCAGCCACGTGGGTCGATCATCCAGTCAGCCGATAATTTCAAGAAAGCAAAAACCCTTCTTTTTTTTTTTTTGAGTGAAGATCGAGTTCATCCGGTCATAATTATCCCTGATTTAACAATATTTGTCCAAATTAATACCCACAAAATAGATTAATAATAAAGAGGGCGAAATCCATTTATTCGTGTTTTTTTTGTTTAATTTAATCAGCTGTGATTCATTTTCTTCTATCAAATCCCATAAACCCTTATTCCCTGATGTGAGATTTTTTTATGTTCGAAGCCGGAACTGTTAGCAATGAAAGGCGTCTCCTCGGCGCCCGGTGATTATGTTTACTTCAAGTCTCAAGTTCCTCTCCACAAGATCCCTGTAAGTGTTTTTCAATTATAAGCACTTCCTTTCTATGTTCTCTTTTCATTGGTTTTTTTTTTCCTTACTGGATTTTAGATTTTTATCTATAATTTCCTTTTCCTTAAGTCAATTTTCTGCATTGGGTTTTCCTCAATTTCGGCTTTTATTGATGTGGGCGTGTTTGATTCTAGCTTAATCATGGCTTTTACTTTTTAATTGATTCTGGTAACTGGTTTTTCTTTAATTTTATTTATAAGGTTCCGGATTAAGTCAATGATTATGAATTTGTACATTTTTTATGCATCAGATTGGGTTGCAACTGCAATCTGAAAGACGCAATAGTTAATGCCAGATGCTTAAACTGTAATTGATTTGAGTGTTTTACTATATAGTCGTATGAACTTGAATTTGATTTTGGATTTTACTTAGTGTTGCATCTATGCACTCTTAATATGAATTTCCACCCATAGCGTCTCAATTTTGCTGTAGTACTTCATATCTAACCTTGGACTCTGTGTGCTACGTTAATTGCTTGGTTGCAAATGAATGTACAATTCCCGTTTTATTTTTCTTGTAGATTGGCACGAAGCAATGGCGTTACTATGATTTTGGTCCTAAAGTGGTTCCCCCACTGATTTGCCTTCCTGGAATAGCAGGAACAGCCGATGTTTACTATAAACAGATTATGTCATTGTCCATGAAGGTAATTTTTTGGGTATTGTAGTCAGCTATAAAAATAGACAAGTTGAATATTTCTTTTTCTTATCTTACTTTTTTTCTAAAAATGTTGTTGAGGATTCAATTCACATGGTCTTATTGCACAATTGAAATCTTTAGGTTTTTATCTTTCTTCTATAGTTTTTGCTCCAACAGCAGTACCTCACTTGAGTCTTGGAAGTAATGTTCCTATCCTGAAGCATGGTTATTTGATGCTATACTTAATTTTGGATGAGAACCATATATAATGTCAGGATCACTGTTTCTAAAAGGAAATATTAGTTAACCTCTCCATTTTGGAAGGATTATTCTGGCACTGTAGTATCGGTTTATATGGAAAGTTTATAATTTTGAAGCTATTAGCATTTGTTATTTGCATGGAAGTATTTGTTATGTTTCCTTAAAAATGAGCCCCACAATTCTTATTCTTTAGCTGTTATTTCCACATGGTATAGTTGATGGTGTTCATTTATGTGTGTATTTCTAGTTGGAGGCAATTAGTTTACATGTTATCATAACCAACATTTGAATCTCGACCTGTCAGTGAAACAAAGGTTAACTAGTTCAACAAGTTAACTCAGTAAAAAACTTGATTGAATAGATTTTTTTTTAATAAAAAATAATTTTTAGGGTAAAAAGGAAAAGATAAAAAGAAAAATTAAAACCTAACTTGGACCAAATGATTATTGTTTTGTTGCCCGGTGGCCCCAGTCCAACTGGCTAGTTTGACGTTAGTTTTCGAAGCTTTGATCATAATTCATAACTGTCAAATATCAATTCTTTTTTAAGGTTTTGTGATTCCATTTATTGTAGTTGCTGCCATCCTGTGAAGACTGTTTAACATAACTTTTCTTTTGCAATTTTTCAGGGTTATCGGGTGATTTCAGTTGATATTCCGTGTGTATGGAATCATCGTGAGTGGGTTCAAGCATTTGAAAAATTCTTGGATGTCATTGATGTTCATCATGTAAGAAACTTCATTGGCATATTACATATATCAAAAGTTCTCCCAGACCCATTTATTTTGATTTTATCACATGCACTTTTAATTTTGTGTGGTGGTGTAATGTGCCAGATGCTTGCTTTTCTTGATGCCGATTTTTTTCTTTTTTTCTAATTTTCACATTCTTACTTCTGATTAGAACTTGTTCTTGCATATAGCTGCGTTAATTCATGGTACTTTAAAACATTTAAAAAATCCAAGCCTTTTTTTTCTTCTCTCTTTTAATGTTTATCCATGGAGTGGCCACTTAGCCTAGGTGGTTGAGCATCGAGTTCAGAAATTGTTCTGAAGTTGATTCACCAATGCATAAGCACCAGAAATCTAGTATTTTAACGTTATTAACTTGTGAGAGAAAATTGTTGTAAAGTTCGTTTTGGTTGTATAGTCTAGTTATCTCAATATGATTCAAAGTTAAGGAGTTATACACTAGAATCCTCGTTCATTTCTTATGGGGGATGAGTGGTGCTTTGACTACAGTTCTCCGCATATACCTGCTATAGTGTCTAGCTGGTTTATTGATTTATTGTGTTAATAGTCTTTCAGCATGACTATGCAGATATGCTGCAGAGATTTGAGGAAGCATTTGTACTGTGACACGAGAAACTAGATTATATGTTTGTGGATATCATACTTGTTTCATCCTTATTTTGTAGCTTTGGTCACTGACAACTGGCATATAGTTTGACTGGACTTGTAAATGTGTATTGACAGATACATATTTATGGAACATCTCTTGGGGGTTTCTTAGCACAACTTTTTGCACAACATCGTCCAAGACGAGTGAGATCATTGATACTGTCAAATACATTCTTGGACACACATAGTTTTGCAGCTGCAATGCCATGGGCTCCTGTGTATGTGGTCAATCATCTTTACTGTTGTATTAACTTTTTCTGTCATTTGTGGAATCAATGGCATTTTTTATGTCATAATGCAATATTTCTTTGTGTCACGTAACACTAAATCATATGCGTGAAAGATTTTGTTGATTGTGCATAATAGATAGTATATCATCAAATTATTAAGAAGCAATGTTTTTATTAACATAAAACATTATACAGATATATACACACACATGTTTCTGTGCTGAAGTTAGATTGCAAAATGCATGTCAGCTTTTTTTTTTTTTTTTCTTCCGAATAGGAAAATATTTAAAAAGTTCTAAAAAAGTGGCTTTTGAGAAGATGGAATAAGGGCAAGGGAATTATAACTGAAATCAACTAGTTTGGGCTTAATAGTTGGTGTAGATGAGTAGAGGATGAATGTGATGGATGAAGTGCTTAAACATATCTGCCTAATAATTTATGAGGATAATTTTTTACTTATGTTCACTTGATTTTTATGTTTGTTTCATTTCCATCACTTAACTTTAATTTTTTTCAAAACGATCACTCAACTTTAATTTTACTTTAAAAAAATCATGCTGACCTATTATAAAAGGTTTTCCAAGTTACCAATCTCTGTGTTCATTCTCTTTCCCTCTTTTACATCCTTTGTGTTCAAATTAATTGATGACTACTGATTACTGAAATTATTTTATTTTTGATATTTTTATTTATTAATTCTATAATTAAATTATATGGTACATTCATTATTGAATTTAATTATTGGACTAATTTACATTTTTACCATTGTTATAGAATAAATAAAAACATTCATAGTTGGATGTATTTAATGGCCAATTATTAACCTGCTTAGTAATTTTTTTTTTAACTATATCATTGATATCTGAAAGATAATTAGGTTGGAAATAATAAATTATTTTTTAAGATTATAAATTTTAATTTTAATGGAATTTAAAATGAAACTACCGAATGTTTCAAAATAAAAATAATGAAAAATTTTGAGTGTTAATAGTTCAATTTTAAAGATAATTTAGTTTTTTCATTTGATGATTTAGTTGCATGATTGATTTGATATAGATAAAAATTCTTTATGTCAATGTTAAATGATTATTGAGCATTTTAAATATAGATATTATTAAGTTCCTTTTGTATTATACTATGGAAAATATTTCATATTTTTTTATTGCTGATATATTTAGATTTTTCATTGGTAGCAAATTATTTCTCAAATAAAATATTTATATTAATAAACAATTATCAATTAATTTGACCATTAAATATAAGAGAAATTGAGAAAAAGGAAGATAAATGTAAAAATAGTGGAGAGAGGAGCTAAAATAATTATTTTTGATTGTTGTAATCTGAAAACCTATTATGATAGGCTAGACTTACTTTTTCTGAAACAATAACAAAGTTCAGTGACTTTACTGAAACAAATTAAAATTCAGTAATAGAATAAAACAAACCTCAAAGTTCAGTGACCTCACAAAAATTACCCAAATTTATGAAGTCGTAATAGTGCAGTTCTTTTTACTGAGTTGTCTATCTTGCAACTGATCACAATATGCTGGTGAAAGGGGCTGTGGCCTGTGGGAAAAAATGAAGTGTGTTTACGAGTTTCTTTGTTTACCGAAGTGCACAATGTGGTCCAAAACTGTAAAATTATCTGGTAATTGTTTTTTATATCCATTCAGTATTAACTATTACTTCTTGTTTTGAATCTCAATTATGTTTTTTTTTTCATTTTTTCCACCTGATATTTTCTATGTGACCATGGGTAAATTCATAATCTTCAAAATAAAATTGACTAGGACATTTTTCATGTAGTGTTAGCTGGACCCCTTCTTTTTTGCTGAAAAGGTACGTGTTAACTGGAATCCGCGATGTTCCTCAAGAACCATTTATTGCAGATTCTGTTGACTTTGTTGTTTCTCAGGTAAGGTCTTCAACTTAATTCTTTTGGCTTTGCTAAAACCCATCTCACTTTTCTGTTATTTTAATTTCTATTCCGTCTTTAAGCAAGCCTCCTGTGATGCATTTAATATTTTTCTGATATTTCTAGATTCCATGTGGTAAGGCATATTGTGCTTCTAAAATTGGTTGATCTATCGTATCTTTTTTCATTTCTGTATCCTCAACAATCACTGCTCTGATTGTTGTGCTGCAGACCTGGAGGTTTTGGAGAGCAGAATTACTTATTCATGTTAAAATTTTTATGAGATCTCTAAGAGAATGGAGTTGTATAAGGTTTTCAACTTCATAATTAGGTTGGGATAGAAAAATAAAAGAATCAATTTAGCATTTCAGTTCAGTTATTTTAGAACAGAATCCTCTAGTTCAAAAACATAAACAGGAAAAAGTACAGGCGTAGTGCAGTTTGCTTATTCTTCTTTTGGGAGGCTGATTTCTTTCTGAATGATTTTTATTATTCTTCAGATTGCTATTGTATTTCTTTCTTGATATGTTTAGAGTTCCTATAAGCTAGTGTAAGGAGAATGAGCCCTTTTCTTGTCATTGATACTTTCTTGCACTGTCTCTGCTTGTGTCATGGAAAATAAGTTGTTCTTGGAAACTGCTTTTTGAGAAAATAGATTAGTTTCTGCTATTGTGACACTGAAAAACTAGCTGGTTATGATGTTGGGAGCAGAGACGCTATTGTTTGGTGTGGCAAATTTCTTCCTTGTTAGGGAAACAAAGAAGGAGAAAAAGGGATAAGGAAAATGTTAAACGTGTTTGGAAACATGAATGAAACTCATTGAAGGCAAAGAATAAGTACCAAATCTTAGTGGAATTATGGCATATGATAATGTAGCCAAATAGCTCAAAGCCTCTGCGGTCTGTGAGTGATTGTTGATAATACAAGCAATCACAATTCACCACTTCATCATTCTCATTTATAGGCATTTTGTCAATTAATGATATTCCTCTCTTATTCCTAGGCTTTTTCCTTGCAATTTAAAAACTGATGGATACAAGATTCGATTCATATTCAAACAACAGGAGTGATCCTGGGCATATGGTTTCTTGGAGTCTTCCAGCTGTCTGTGTTGAAGACAACTGCCTCTGCTTTTCCCTCACCTATCTAGATCAGGGGATTCTCATGGATTCAGCTTCGTATGAAGTGTCTTAAGGATTACTAAGCCGTGGATCGAGAGCTTAGGATCTAGCTAGATAAGACTTATTACACCTTGAAAAAGGGCAGAACGTGACCCTTTTCTAAGAGAATAGTTCTAGTAACTTTTAAAAGGATCTTGCAAAGAGCATCATTGAGGTAATGCATGAAAGATACGAATCACGCAGATTATGCCTACCGTCGGCTATTGATAAAAATGGAATCAATTTACTTAACAAACCATACCTGAGTGACTTAGGAAGCGGCTTTATTACCTTTCTACCAAAGCTTCACCGCATGCTCTATACTATAGGGGTGTCAACATTCGTTCCACCTTTATGTTTTGTAATTGTTAAGTTGACACTCCGGAACATCTATTCCTTTTATGTCCTACATTTTTTTATCGATGGACCTAATTTTTCTAAGATAGGTTCCTTTCAGAGAATTTATCTTTTTTAACTTGACTAATCATGTAGCAAGGAGGTAGGCTTAGAGCCAACAATAAAGCTAGAAAAGTCTACCACGAGCGAGTAGTCTTTGTAGACATACCTCATTTTCACTTCATGCTTAGCCACCTACTTGGTGGAGTATCTCAATTATGAATAAGAAGTCAAAGAAGTAAAGACTTCCTAGATCTGCCTCTTACTTACATTCCCTGACTAGCTAGTCAGGGCGAAGCATTCTTAGCATTAGTAGCTTTGGCATGATAGACTCAATTAGACCTCATGATGGGCTGTAAGCTCTATTCCTACTTTTCTTTTCTACTCTCAATTTCCCATTAACCAGAAATTGTTTCCATGGCTAAATGTCAGAAAAATAAAGAATATTTCCCTAAAATAAGTGGAGCAGTTTTTGTTGCAAATTTAAACACCTGCTACATGAGAATAGAGGAAATAAAATTTTGGTCATTCCTTCAATTTTGGGATGTGTGGTTTTACTATTTCAGGTCGAAGCACTTTCAAGAGAAGACTTGGCCTCCAGATTGACCTTGAATGTTGATGCTACTTCAGTTGGATCTCTTCTACTTTCAGATTCAAATATCACTATAATGGATGTAAGTTATTTGAAGCTTGTTCTACATGTATGCATCGAGATATGTTTTGACGAACCATGCATTATTAGTCTAAAGGACAAGGTTTAACATCTGCCCTGATTGGTAAAAATAAGTTTTATTTTTCCATTTAAAAAAAAAGGTGCATAAGTCATTTTTCTTTTCAAAACAACAATTACAACATATGTTTGGCTCAAATCAAGACTACTCTCTGAATTTGATTACGTTTGATATTGCAAGACAGAAATGAAAAGTTTTTGCTAATAACTATATTGATCAATGGCATGCTTACTGGTTCCACCTTGAAGACAAACGACTATTGTGCAATCCCTCAACAGCTTAGAGACCAATTGAGTGAAAGGTATCCTGAAGCAAGGAGAGCTTACTTGAAGACAGGAGGCGATTTCCCATTTCTTTCTCGTCCAGATGAAGTCAACTTGCATATTCAGGTCGATACTATACCCACATTTGCTTGTATATATGTCTAGAGAGGAAGAGATCTCTACCAGGCAACATATGCATTTTTACTTATTAAATATCTGCATAATGCAGCTACACCTGCGACGAGTTGGTGTTGAAGCTCGACCAGACTTGGTCCGGGGTATCCCTAAAAACGGCACCGGTGGGAGTCACAGCGAAAAGGAGCAAAAGAAAGAGGATCCAGATGATGAACCCAAAGATGGAGGAAACTCTGAAAGTCAGTCTGAAGGAGATCATTTGCCTCTTGCACCAGAAAGTTCAGAATCACATACAGTAGAAAAGCAGCTCCTTAGTAATGCAAAAGGTTTCCTCATTGATCAGGAAGATATTTCACATCTTTGGGAATCATCGAAGAAACAACATATCATAACCACCGAAAGCCTTTTGTGGTCTGGTTTTGAGAGTTTTCTTCCAGTTTTACTCTCATATGTGCAGTCCTTGAACATTATGACCAATTTGTTGTCAGAAACTTGGGCGACTGGAGTACATTAGATTCTTGGATAGGCTGTGCTGAGTTTCCACAAAGCATCAGCTTTTGTTCTCATGGAGATTGCTAATGAAGGTTTTCAACTGAATTGTGTGCATTGAAAGATTCCCCTACCCTACCGCACTATGGTCATGACCCAGAAGTGATCTTTATTAATCAAGACTGAATTACTATCAAATCTATGTATTTTATTACAATTAATTATTTAGTTCCTATTTTTACATCATTCAATTAATTTATATATTGTGAAATCAAACTTTTTAGATTTTTTGTCTAAAAAATATTAATAAACTAATTTAAATTAAATATTTAATTTTAATATTGAATATTTAATTATGTATTTTAATTTATATTATTAATTTTTGTAATTATATATATATATATATAAATATATGATTTTGTTAAAAAAAGTTTACTAATGTTTTTATTTACTAAAAGAATTGAAGAGTTTGATATTATAAAAATATATTATATTTTAATTAAAAATAAAATTTAATTAATTAATTTAATAAAAATAATGAGGACTTGATAGTAATTTACCGAGATCTCCCACTACTGATTAGATATGCAAGCCATGTCCATGTCCGGCTTGCTCTAATTGCTGAGAAATGAACGTCCAAAGTATTTGCAATTAGGAAGATGATAATGAAAGTTAACGAAGAAAAGAGTAGTGGCTATGGACTCCTAAAAAAAGGAGTGTGTGAATAGAAATTCATGAAATTGATAGGAGGGAGATTGGGATTTATGCTATTTATTCATTAATTACTCAACCCTCACCCCATTATCTATATGATGGCTTATACATTCTTAACATCAAATATCAAATATTAACACCTAATATATCTTTATCGCATATTTAGATCGATTTATTTTACAATAAAATTCTTTTAAATTAAAAAAAAAGTTTTCAAATAATAGAGTTGATAAAAAAAATATTTAAGTTAAATTCTTACAAAAAATTTTAAAAAATAATTAAGTTAAATTCTTACGAATCTCCTCGATTATGCATAGAATGAAGCTCAAATAACGTACACAATAACATATTCATTCAAATCCAAACATTGAGAGCCTCCACGATAAATTCTATATTCATAATCATATTTAACATTGATGCATGATCACACGAGAAAAACAAGACCCTCCAAAATGCAGTCAAGGTTAACGGAAAAGGCAGGGAAGAATTAATCAAAAATAAATTTCTTATTTACCTATAAACAATGGTAATATACTCTTCCAATTCAAGAAAATCAACAACTTGCTAAATCCGTCATCAGCCTATTTGTGCAGCTAAGGTGCCATTTTTCTTTTATAAATGAGCGATTCCTTTATTTTTTTTTCAATCAATTCAATTTCATAAAGAAAGCATGTCAAAAATAACAATAAAAGAAGTTGTAATCTAAACATACATTGCCTATAATAAAGCTTTCTTTTCTAGAATGGGCAAAAAGGAATAGTTAAAACACTTTACAATGGATGAGGTGGTTGCATCCCAAATTCCAATACCTTGCTGCAAGGGATCAACCAATTCGGATTTGATAGACTTATTTAAAACTTGCAGAATGTTTCGTTCTTCAACTTCAAAAAGCAGATTGCAGCCTTGCGAAACATTATAAAAATAGATGCACAGTTCCATCAAACATGGATACAGCTTTTGCTGTTATGATCATAGTCCAATAATAATTCTTGTTTATAAACGTCAACAAGTTTGTCCACTACATAGGAATATAAAAGAAATTGCACTCCACAAAATAAGAGCAGGGTCTTGCCCACTTCGTCAAACCAAATACACAAATTTAAAGTTAGTGACAGATCCATAGTTCAATTTATCAAAATATTACTTAAATCTTCTGCTCTGTGTCAAGGACTATAAGTGGAACTCCCTGAACCATAGATTTATGCATACACTGCATTATTTTTCATTCAAGCCTCATATGACATCTAGACCTTCAATTCACCTGGATATGAATTACAAAGACAGATTTGAAAGCCTGTTTCCAAGCTTTCTCGATGCAATTGACCAAATACAAATTTCAAAATAGAGGTTGACAATTATAGGACCGCATGCTTGGGGCACCGACTTTGATAAACTCAAACTACAAGCTCAAATAACTCTTCCTTGATTACAACCAACAAAATGTTATGCTACACAAATTAAGAGGCATCCTAAAATTCAGCAGTTATAGTAAAGGCATCTTAATTGCACTTCCTTCAAATCTGGATCAATCGTTAGGTTCATGAAATGCAAACACTTCAAAGAAAACCAATACATGGACAACATTAACAGTGATTCCCATGTGAAACCAATTCATAAAAGAGAATGATGATTCTGTTTCCGTCACCAAATTGCCCTTGCATCAGCTAATCTAAATTAATATAGTCATGAAACTCAATTGAGATCTGCACTCTGTCAAACCAATCTCAATTCACAAGTATAAACCATTTGCTGTATCAAACACAACCTTTAAAGCTTGCATTGTGAACAGGGAGAAAGCTATACATTGCTTTATTATTAATGGGAACAAAAGATCATGTCAAATCTACATCGTGTCCACCATGAAAACAAGAGTCACCATAAAACTAAAGAAATCAGCCAAGTGTGGGCTGCTAAAATCCTGAACTTTCCCAATACAGAGCAAAAAAATCTTAAAGGAGATCAGCTATCCAGATAATAAATGCTTACTAGACCACCTTCTGAATTTAAGCATGCCAGGTGTAAACGTCATTTGATATCTCACAGTTCACTGAGACAAAGTAGAAGCATTTATCCTCTCCAATTGCCAAATTGAGTTGCCAAATGATATGATTTCCAAACATTTACAACCTAATAGAAAAACCTAAAAACAATTTATTAACAGGCTTTGCTTATAATCTATTTTCCAGCAACTATCAACTGGTTATCTCATTCTCCATCTAAAAGTATTTAAAAAAAAAAAAAGATCCTTACTATGCCAAACTTAACTGCCAGGAGAATAAAATCAGTGCAGAAATAAGGTGTAGAAAACGGAACCAACCAACATAATATCACGAAAAATATTAGAAATTCATACAAATCTCTACAAGAAGGAAACACCAATGACCATAAAGTCATATTCCATAATACTACATGCATGAGGAAAAAAATCTGGATAACATGTAGTTTCTCACATTTATCCATAAATACCAACTTCACTACAAAGAAACGCCGAAAAAGGAAAAATCTTGAACCAAATCATATCCCAATAATTGTTTGGCTAATCGCGCCAAATCAAGAACAGCAAATTTAAATTGCCTCAAAGTTAACAGATTCAGTAAAAACGTCAATACATTAGCTGCACAATATAAACACTTCAACACATACAGAGAACCCCAAAGCCTTCAATGAAAAACTTAGCATTACTTGAATAATTAGAAGAACACCATCATCATCCATCATAATGAATACCCAAACAAACCCTAGACCCTCCAAAACCAAAAGAAGAAGGAAAAAAAAAAAACCTTACCCAAAGTACTTTTGAAAATTTAGAAAGAAAAAATAAAAACAAGCATGCGCAAATTCTGAATCGATCTGACTTCACTTGGCCACCATCCTAGCAATGAAATCCTCGTAGCGGATTCTTCCATCCGACCCAACATCAACTTCTCGGATCCATTCATCGAACTCGGCTGGCTCGAGCTTCTCTCCAATACTAGTCAGAATATGGCGCAGATCCGCAACGGAAACATATCCAGTAGAGTCCTTGTCGAGCACTTTGAAGGCATCACGAAGCTGGCGATCGAAGGGTTCCGGTTTCATGTGCTTGGCCATGAGATCAAGGAATCTGGGAAAATCGAAAGGAGCATTTAGATTTTCCCCGGTGATAATGGTCTTGAGTTGGGCCTGGGTGGGGTTGCCCCCAAGAGAACGCATTAGTATCCCCAATTCGGAGGGGGCGATCTTGCCGTCACCGTCGGTGTCGAAGAGAGTGAAGGCTTCTTTCATTGAGGAAACCTGCTCCTCGCTCAGATCCTTGCCCATTTTCCAGTTCCGATTCGGGTCGTGTTTCTCTCACTCTCTCTACAAAATGATCTCTCAATCCTTCTGACTATGTCTGAAAATTTGAAATGGTGGCGCACGCTGTGTCCGTCAGTTTTGAAGGCAAATGACGAAATGGGAGGCAGGTTTTCAGGGGGGTTAAAACGACGTCGTTCTAGTGTTTGGTTGCTAACCACACAAACTTGATTAATATTTTTAATATTAAAATCCATAATTAAAATATATATTAAAATTCAAATTCATATAAATTCAGTTATTATCAAAATAATATTAAAATATGTTTAATTTTAATTAATAAAATATATTTTATACCAAAAGATTTTAAAAGATCTCCAAAATATCTGTATATTTTATTTTTTAAAATATAATTAAAATTTTAATAATAAATATGTAATACATGAATTTGAACTTAATTTAAATTATAATAAATATAATTTTTTTAAAAAAATCAAATATATTATAAATATATATAGGAATAGGAATTAAATATGTTATTATGTGTTTATAGAGTTAAATAGATCAACTAATTAAACTTATACTTTTAATGTTTTATAAATCCAAACTCTTTTACTATAAATTCAAAATTATTAAATTATGTCGTATAAATTAATTATATCAAAATAATTAAATTTTAATTGTAATATATATATTATATAATTTTAATAAAATTTAATATAGTTATATGTAATTTTATATTTATAATTGGATAACGTTTTTTTAAAAATTTTTAAATGAGAATATTTCATAATTTAATATAAAAATATATTTTTAAAAAAATTAAAATTGTAAAATAATATATAAAAAACATTTTTATATTAATATCCAATGTAATTGTTCAGACTAATTTTGTTAAACATTTATTTCCGATTGTTGGAAAAGAAAAAAGAAAAAAGGAAGAGGAGGTAGGCGACCATTGACAGGGCAACCGAGCTGAGAGCATCGTGGAGATGTTGAAGCACACATGCGACTCCCAGGGGTCATCAATTTGTAATAGATACGAGGCCCAGCCCAACATTAGTAGATTGCAACCCATGGAGATGGAAGCATACACGGCTCTCACTTGCATTTAAACACCTTATCAATATATCTTCATCTACACTAAACACATATCAAATCATCCCACCATTCTCTTTCTTTTTTTCTTTTTTTTTTTTCTTATATTATTTTTAAGAATTTTATTTTAATGGCAGAGAATAAAGGTAGGAATTCAAATGGGCATATAAAGCATGAAAAGATAAAATGGTTGAGAAACGATTATGCTCAAAGAGAAAAATAGGAAACAGCAATCATAAAAAGAGCAGAATGTACATAACCATTTTGCTGCCTTTAACGCCCTGTCTCTATCACTCAAAATTGCCTCTCTCTCTCTCTCTAGCTTTTTAAATAATTGAAAAATAATATTAATAATCATCAAATACGTCATATGTCGTCATAGCCAAATGCTGTCCATTTCTTAAAGAGGAGCAGCACAATCACCATAAATGCTAATAAAAAGAGGCTGAAGTTGGTGTTTGAGAAAATTATGATGAAATCTCTAATTTATATATATATATATTAAAAAATTGTTATTGTTTTCTTTTTCTCATGTTTTCTAGAAGGAACTTGAAAGTCAAAGAAAGACCTTTGTGAAGTAGTTAAATGTTCTTTACTCAAATGAAGATCAAATTAAGAAATTGTTGCCCCTTTTGAAAACTGCAATTTGTTTTCTAGTTTCTATGCCAGAGTTGATTTGGGTAAAAAAAAAAAAAATTAAAATCAAACCACTTTCAAAATATAAATTATAATATAAATAGATCAAACCTAATGAAAATCTAATCGAGAATGGTGGAGAGATTTTTGAAACTAAAGGGACATTAAAGTTGAATGAAATGACATCATTTTCATGGTCACAAGTAGTCACAATCATTTCATTTTTTCAATCACCCACTTAGTCTTTTTTTTTTTTTTTTCTATTTTATTTAATGGTATACACATGTAGGGATGGTTGGGTATTAAAGCATTGAAAATGTAAGCACATAAGCTGTAGATATATGGGTGATTTTTTTTTAATTAATGGATCCATTGTTCAAATTTTAAATTTCTCAGTGGAGCATGATTGATTGATCTAATTTGCATTTATTTTTAATGGATATAAAGTGTGTTTTTTTTCATGGCTTTTTGTCCCACTAAAGTTAATTTTATGTAGTGCTTTGGTACAGTTTT
>CAOGCB011055688.1:0-11588 GCA_948266635.1 Cnidoscolus chayamansa | reverse complement strand
TAATGTTTATCTTTTAGTTATGTTTTGTAATTGTTTTATAATTGTATACCGTAAATATTGGTAGAGAAAGGATAGGAGACTGTAGTATATATATTTGTTTTTATGTTACAATCAAAGGCAGAGGACAATCAAACTCTTTCAAAATGGTTAAGTATTGGAGAAGTTGAAATAAATTGATATATTTTTAAGAAAAATAAATAAATAATCAATTTCACCTAATATTTTTTCCAACAATTATCTTAAATCTAATGTGTTATTTTATATAAATATTAAAGAACTTAATTTTATAAAATCTATAAATATATTTACTCAATTAATTTTAAAATAAAATCCAACTAACTAAATTTATTAAAAATTCACAAACCTCATAATATTTCTCAAATATTTCATTATCTCATAACAATAACATATTAATTATTGCGAACTAATTATATATGTTGTATTTTATATATTGTACACAAAGATCAAAGATAAATATATCGTCACATTATTAAAAAAAAGTTTTAAAAATAAATATATATTAAACTCTATTTGCATTTAAAACTATCAAATTTTAATTAAAATATAATAATAAGGGGTTAGACAGTGAAATTTACTTTTCTTATAATTGGGGTGAAGTGATGGTAATAAGAATGTTATTGGGGAAGTAATAATCGATATTGGATTATCATACGTGAAATGGGTGGTTTAGGGCAGTGTCCAACAGGTAGGTAGGAAGGTGTGACAGGGTCCTAGTAACGTGGTTAAGAAAATGAAGAATGGGTGTGAGAGAGAGGTGGTGAAATGTGTGTCAGTTGGTGGCATTGGACCAACTGGTGGGAACGGAACGCACATGCTTTCACATGTTCACATTTTTATAACCCCATTTCTTGCTCTTCCAAATGTGCTTTGCTCTCCTCTCTCATGCCTGCCTTTGTTTTTTTCCATCAAATGTCCTTTTAAACGTAATCAACTTTGGACACACTGCAGTTACTGTTCTTTGAACCTGTTAGATGCGTGGCTATCTATATTATATTTAAATCGAATTCTCAATTAAGTTTTTGATTTGGACTTTCAGGCCTTTTTACGTTGTTTTTGGGTGATTTGCAGTGACATCTAAACTTTTCTTTATGTTTGGGAATGTGGCATGGCTTTCCAAGCAACTGTGGCACGCCCATTTAATCGAAGACCCCAGGATGGGACCTGAGACAGATCCATACCCATCGCTCACTACAGGAAAATTTAGATATTGGCTCAACTGGATTTCAGCGGACCAAGTCCATCCCTTATTACGAAATACAACTTTTCATTAAAAAAACAAAAAAAGCATTTCCTATAAATAAAATTACATAATAAACATTATCACATCCAAATTTAGCCATAAATACGATGATAAAATAATAATTAATATTTGATGGTATTAGGTTATAACTCAGTTGATACTCGAGTGGTAGATTTGGAATAAATAATCACAGTTCGAATCTCAGCAGCCATAGTGTGGGAGTTTCACTATCTGAATGAGCTCTTTATAGGCACTGAGTCATGAACCTCCTACTTAAAAGACCGCTGCATACCATTTATCGACTTACACATTATTGGGCCAGGACGTGGAGCCCCTAAAAAGGGGCTTTCCTTTTAGAACAAATTAGTATTTGACGGGCCTGATTTTCAATTAGATGGGCTAGACTTCGGCCCATATAAAATGTCTGATCTTGCAGTCCAAGGCAATTCCATAGTGCAAAAAACCCTTCAACGGCAAACCTACGCGCTCTCCTTCCCTGCTTTTCATATGCTATGTGCGCTGCTCTTCGGTCTCCGCCGTTACTCTTCTCATTTCCTCCTCTCTAAATCTCCGCCCCGGCGCAGCTGTCTCTTCTCCTCCTTAGCTCCTACTATGGCTGTCTCTCACCCCAAAGACGAATCTTATCTCAAAGCAGTCATCGAAAAACGCATAAAGTTCTTCGAATCCATCAAGTCACAGCAGCTCTCCCACCTTCAATCTCTCGACCACGACTCTATCAAGTATAACTGCGAGAACCCTAGAGCTTCAATGTAATGCGTTATTGATTATTTTCAAATCCTGGATTTTATTTTATTTTTTGCTGTCTGCAGGATTACTTTGGCTGACGGGAAAGTAAAAGAAGGCAAGAGATGGTTATCTTCTCCAATGGATATCGCCAGAGAAATTTCTAAGAGTTTGGCCGCCAATGCCTTGATTGCTCAAGTTGATGGGACCCTTTGGGACATGAACAGGCCGTTAGAGGGCGATTGTGAACTCAAAATTTTTACATTTGATAGTGATGAAGGGCGCGATACCTTTTGGCATTCAAGTGCTCACATTCTTGGTCAGGTATCTTTGCATTTCATTATTAATACCAATTGTCAAGCACATTCGAGTTAGAACTTGCACAGAGCAACTTCATCGGTGTCGTTGTGAGCGAAACAATTTGGACTCGAAGCTGTAATCCTAGTGCATAAACCTGTGAACCAAATAGCTACTTCAGGCCAGGGAGCTAGGAAGAAACGTGAAGAGAGTTGTTGAAACTAGCATATTGGAAGATCCATCAGCTTAACTGCACATCACTCTACCACTATTTCTCACACAAGTTTCAGTTGAGCATGTCTGGTTTTCTAATAATGCCTTTAATCATGGTGTGCTGCAGTCACTGGAGATGGAGTATGGTTGCAAGCTTTGCATTGGACCCTGTACAACAAGAGGGGAGGTACATTATTTCACTAACAATGTTCATCTTAATTTACGTAACTATCTAATAATGTGGAAACTTGCAAGAGTAAAAGTAAGCTGTGTGAGTTTGAAACCTTGCAGTTCATTAACTATATTGTAATTTTTAGTTGGTCTAACTGAACTTTTTATTATTCTGAGTACTTAAGTGTACCGGGAGAGAGTAGGTAGATTATATTATTGGAAAAATGCGTACGGCCATTTTCTTTTACCAACTCAATTGTTCATCTTTCATTTGATTGGATATAATCCTCATCTGGCGGTGCAAAGAGGTATAAGAACTGGTGATGCAGTTGTTATTTTCTCTATTAGTTAATGATATCTGGGATAAGGGTGATGTATCATTGATTTTATTTTATTTATTTTATTTATTTTTTGCTATTATTATATTCAGCGAGTTAAGAAATTAAGATGTAAATATAGGCAAAGAGGGTGGCAAACAAGTACTATTTTTTGAATGCGTGTTTAAGTAATGCCGATCAGGTGAATTGGGAACATTGGCATTGGTTCATATACTTGTAATGTGCGAGATCCTTGGCCCACAATTTTCCACCTTTTTTTTTTCTCAAAGAGTTTTGTTTTATGTGCAAATTCTGACTACAGAGGCTAAATATGAATGATGAGTACTGGGAGCAGTTATAACTTATTTCCACTGTCGCTTTTGATTAGGCCTGTGTTTTGCACATATTTTCATTTTAGCTTTTCATTAGGCCTTCATCTTCATCTGTCTTTTTCTTTCTCAAATTTATTTTATTTCTCTAACTTCTTTAGTTATAACTTCAAGTGGAGTGTCTCGTAATGTGAAATGATTTTTGCAGGGATTCTATTATGATGCATTCTATGGTGAATTGGGTTTGAATGATGAGCATTTTAAGCAAATTGAAGCTGGGGCATTGAAAGCTGTTGCGGTATTGTTTCACTCTCTTCTGTTATCTATATTGCTGGAGTTGTTATATAGCTATTATTTGCATACTTTCTAGTATGCAGGGTAAGTTTACATGCTATTCTTGTTAATCTCAACACAAATTTCTATCACTCTTTTTATATTATATAAAAAATTACGCATATATTTATTTATTTTGCCTAAGAAATTTCCTGTAATTTTAGTTGGTTAGGTTCTTTTGGATTGTTTATTGGCCTGGTTTTGCTTGAGTTTTATATATGTGCATGCCTGGTATGCTCTCTTTCCTTTTCTCTCTCATGCTTGCTATCATGAATGTAAAGGAAAGCCGCTAGCAGCTTGGAGTATTGTATTGGGTTTGGGTGGGATAGCGTCAAGTGCAAATACTCATAAGAACCTCCAGCAATTTTAACGTGGTGGGATATTTTTAAAACAAAGACATTAGACATGCATACTGTTCTTTTAGTAGAAAGATATTGTAACCAACATTTTTCCTTTCATATATACTCCAAGCATTAAAGATGTTGCTGTTCTTCAACTTCAATGGTAGTAACCAGTTGGATTATCTTTTACGTTGCAGGAAAAGCAACCTTTTGAGCGCATTGAAGTATCAAGGGAACAAGCACTGGAGATTTTTTCAGAAAATAATTTTAAGGTAAGTTTAACTTGGTGCTTTTAGATGTGCAACTGCAAACCAGATATCTATAGCTTATTTCTATTTTTCAGCTTTTTCCCCTCACCTTCTATATACATATATGTACATGTTGTGATCAGGTTGAAATCATCAACGATCTTCCTGCAGACAAGACTATAACTGTATACAGGTGTGGTCCATTGGTAGATTTATGTCGGGGACCCCATATACCTAATACATCCTTTGTGAAAGCATTTGCATGTTTGAAGGTGACATTTAAATTGCATTCTTTATCTATACTTTGTAATTGATTGAATTGTATTGGCAAAAGTTTTCTATTTGACTTGGGTTTTTTTATACCAGGCTTCATCAGCCTATTGGAGAGGTAACAAAGATCGTGAAAGTTTACAAAGAGTTTATGGGATATCCTATCCTGATCAAAAACGATTAAAGGTGATTTTTCAATTTTTGGCTCCTTGAAAGTTGTGTTTTCTGTCCACTTATTTGTATAATTGTATTGGCATATTAGTTTCTGTTATACATCTCCAAAAAAATTTTAAACTTATGGTAATATATGAGGGTGGTGATTTCTACTCATACTTGGTTATCCACATAAATCACCATATTGAATGAGTATGCGAGATGAGTCATAACTAGGGTAAGATTTTAGGGCATAGCGCGTGGTTCAGTTCAACTATAAACATAGGATTCATTTCTAGCTGCTATAATTTATTTGAAATGCATTCCACTATTTGATACGATGCAACTTAAAAATGTGGAATTTTAGTTGAATTCCATATCATTCATGTTTGATATAATTTCATAATTGAAATTTAAACTACCTTCAAGCAGTAAAATTTTTTTTATATATATATATGTCATTTTTAATCTTATAAAAAAAATCTTATGCCTACTAAATTTACAACAATTAATAAACATATAAATCAATTAATAATATATTAATAAACATAAAAGAAATTCACAAGTCTCATAATATAGGAGATATTTACACGGTAGAAGGTGGGTAGGTAGGTACAGGTCATTAATGTTGTTGTCAGATTCACGATACAATTCATACTATGTTGTATTTAATCATTAGCTTAATGATATGAATCAATGAGTGAACCTTACGTATTTAAGAATCTTATGAATTGGAGTTGAATCATGAGAATTGTAACGAGTTGATTGATTCATTGATTCACAAAGCAAAGGGTAAAAAATGGCCAAATTCAAGAAACAAAAGGAGAAAAGAGAAAAAAAAACTCAAGGGAAAGACAATAAATTAATGAGAGAAAATTTTTGATAGGGGCATTGAGTCTGGAAAATATTGTTATGTTAGTTTTATAGAATCCATTTCAAATTCAATCAACTTTAATAAGAATTGTTTTCAGTTATAACCAATTCTATAGTTAGGAATCCTGAAATCAAATTCTAATCAAAGAAACAAAATATAGACCGGAAGAAGCTCTATGTACTTTGTTTAATTGACATTCCCTTTTCTCAACGTTTCTTTCTTTTTCAGGAGTACATTCAACAGTTGGAAGAAGCAAAGAAGTATGATCACAGATTGTTGGGCATAAAACAGGAGCTTTTCTTTTGTCATCCACTGAGGTATTTTGTCTGTATTCTGCTCATGTTTATAGGTCTAAGAAATTATGATATGTAAATATTTATGTTTCGCATTTTTCTCTGAATTCAGCCCGGGAAGTTGGTTTTTCCTTCCACATGGAACTCGAATTTACAACAAGTTAATGGAGTTTATACGCACTCAATATAGAGAGAGAGGCTATGATGAGGTTAGGCGTGAATGTTGGTTGTTGAATACCAATATAATCCTTACAATTTTTAGTGCTTAATTTGATGCATTTGGCAGGTTAAGTCTCCAAATATTTACAACATGAAACTTTGGGAGACATCTGGCCATGCTGCAAATTATAAGGACAATATGTTTCTGCTTGAGGTATGGTATTATTTTATTTTATTTGTCAGGTTTTTATAAAACGCCTTAAATCATATATATGGTAATTACTTAAAGCTGTAATTGAAGGATATAGAGTATGCATGAGGAAGCAACACTTGCTATTTCAATTAGAGCAGGCATGAATTCATGAATATAAAATTGAAAATTAAACAGAATTACTAGAATTGTATGATATTGAATCACTAGCCTAACAACATGAATACGATGGTGATTCATAAGCAGCGTCAATTGGACAAGAATCACATGAATCAAAAGTGAATTGTGAGAATCGTTCATCGATTGACAATGAGAAGGGCAACAAATGGCCAAATTAAAAAAAAGAAAAGAAGGGGAACAGAAAACCCAAGAAGGCAACAAGTTAATGAAAAAAGAAGTGGAAAATGGTCCAAGATAGTTTTAGTTATTTTTGTTTTAAAATTTTATTGCTAGTTTGATAATTTCAGCTTGGCCACAACAGTCATTGATTTCCCTCTTATTCTAAGTTAGTAAAATTTATATATATATACATTATTTACAATTGAATGATTTATATCTTTTGATAAAATTAGTAATTTAGTAGGAAATATATCTACAGATATATATATATTATTTTCAATTGATTTTTCAAAAGTTGTACCAATCTTACGATTCAGTTTGGGCTGATTTGACAACTACAAAATTGAATGTACTGGATTAGTTTTGGCTTTATACTGTATAGAGAAGTTTTGGTCTGGTATGTACGCATGGGTTTTTTTTGCTGAACCTTGTGTTTTAAATATTTACATATATTGCAAAATAAATAAAAAGAAAAAGAGAAGACTTGGCTGTTTTATGCTGAATAGCATATGTTTTTAAAAAATGTAGATGATTAGAACATTGTGATGCACAATTCTTGGAATTGTAAAACTATTATAAATTTATAATGGTAGTTGTTGGAAACAGATCGAGAAGCAAGAGTTTGGCCTGAAACCAATGAATTGTCCTGGACATTGTTTGATATTTCAACACAGAGTTCGTTCATATAGAGGTAAGCTGTTTCAATCTATATTTTATTTCATGTATTGTCTATTCATCTGTTTGCTTTTTGATACATTAGAATTGCATGACTTCTTTCTCAATTACACTATTACACCATGCTTGTCTCTCTTGGCGTGAACTAAAGAACTTCTTTAGGCATTGTCATTGAACTTGATTACGGACACGATAATGTTTAGGAATTGTTTCCAAATTTCTTGCTACTTAACTATGCTCCACGCTACAATATTTTGGCAAATAATTTGCTTAGGATTTCTCTCAACTAGTAAATCTAGATTTACCAGCCTGTTTTATAAGCGGTTAGTAAATTGATTATTACTTTGTTGGTGCTTTCATGGAAGGCGCTCACCCACCCCCACCCTCCCCCCCCAAAAAACAAAAAGAAAAAAAACTAAATCACCTACAGGAGCATGGTACAGACAGTCATCCTAGTTATTGGAGAGCTGTCTAGTTATATTCAATATGACATCCCATGGTGTATGTTATTTACAAATGATATTGTTGTAGTGGGTGAAACTAGTGAAGGAGCAAAGTTGGAGTTGTCGAGGACTCTTAAAATTAAGGGTTTTAAGCTAAGTGAATGTAAGACAAAATACATCCAGTACAAGTTTAGCTCCAATAGAAGGAATGGGGGTAAAGTTCTTTTGGATGTGATGTTGTTTCCTAAGTGCAATCAATTAATGTATTTAAGTTTTATCCTACAAAATAATGAAGTTTTAGATGATGAAATCATACGATCAATATAGGATGGATGAAGGAAGGAGTACAATAGGTGCATTATGTGAATATAAGATCCCTAACAAAGTAAATGTAAGCTTTATAGGACTGTGACTTTGTTATATGTGAGGGTGAACGTTTGGTATCTATATTCACAAGATGAATGTGATAAAAATGTGGATTGTATAGATATCTAGTAATACGTGAATGCATAAGATTAGGAATGACCATGTCTGTATAGTTTGTTCATGTCTAATGTAGAGGTAGAGTGCTAAATGCTCTAGTACAGAGGGGAAGGAGAGACTTAAAATAAGGTAGAGGGAAGTAATATTAAAGGATTTACAAGTATTGAATATTAATGAAACTTGGTGGCTAATAGGCTTGAATGGTGACAAATAATCTTAAGCCGGATCCAAATAGTTTGAGATTAAGGCTTAGTAGTTCTTTCTGTTGTACATGATCATTTCATTTTTTCTTGCAATTTCCAACAAACACTCATGGGAACTGTAGTTTATTGCTGCCTTGGTAATTTGACATATTACTTCAGTTCCCGAGCTTGTATATTTTGGTCCTGCAGCATCATCTTGATTGTTTGATGTGATTTCCAGAGCTTCCACTTCGGCTGGCTGATTTTGGAGCCTTGCATCGCAATGAGGCCAGTGGAGCACTCACTGGATTAACACGTGTTCGAAGATTTCAGCAGGTATCCTATAAAAAATTGTATCTGGTTGCCATTTTAACCCTTTTAGCCTTCTTTATTTTCTGTGTAGTTAAACATTAGCTGTTAGTTTTAGCTTTTGCACTTAATAATCATGCTATTGATCAATTGTTAATTTCACTTGATTTATGGACTTGCTTATTTGTCTACTTCAAGATTTCATCTCTATACTGATATGTAGCCTCCTGGAGGCTAGAACTGGATTGCCTAGGGCAGGATTCTAATGATTCTGGTTCTAGCTGTAATGTTTTCAGTTTGAGAGTGGTTTAGTTGGGTTCCATTTCCAGACTGGCAAAACTGTTTTGTTCTTTAACTACAGAAAATTAGATGTGTATTTTTACACCAAATTCATTGTTTTATGTGTATACACACACATACACTACAAAGATATGAAGAAAAGTATTGTTTGTAAATGATGGAAGAAACTAAAGGGTTTTATATTAGTCATTGTAGAAATTCTTGTCCATGTGTGATTTATTGCAATAGTTAAAAAAAGTACATGAATTTGCACATGAAAGGAAAAATATTGGAAGGACATGTATCATTAAGTATTAAAATTAATTTATTTTATTTTTAATTTCATAGAGACAAGATCTTATATGCTCTTGAAAACCTCCACTTGACTTTTTCTTTAGAAAAAAAATGAAGCATAAAGAAATTTATCGTGGGAAAAGTAAAGTTAAGAGAGATGCTGATTGAGATGGTTGAGAGAATTTTGGGTAGGTGTGGAATGAAACTTTGTTTGGTATTTATAGGCAAATTTATTATTATCATTTTACTTCTTGAAAATAACTTCAAATATTGCCCCTAAATTGCTGTTAAGTGTAAAAATGACATTAAAATAAACAAGGAGTTGAAAAATAAGGCAAACAGTTTTTTTTTACTGTTGTTGTGCGGCATGTACCGCACGGTGCGTGTTGAGTGTGCCATGGGACCTGCCCAGAGGAGGACGTTTCTGGTCTTAGTTTTGACTTGGGCTTACCCTGATCTTGTTCCAGGCCAACCCAGTTTATTGCCTTGTCTATTAAGATGTATGGACTTTTTTGGCAGGATTTTTTTTTCTCACATTTATTTTGCATGACAATGGCAATTCAGTTTTCAATATGTGGTTACCTAATCATCTATTACTTGGTTTGGGACTTTGGGTAGTCTGTTAGTCCTTTTTTTGGCTTTTTTTTCTCATACATTCATTTTTTATACAGGATGATGCTCATATATTCTGTACGGAGAAACAGGTGAACGTAATTAAATTGATGGTTGAAAAAGTCATCAAATGTCTTTTTGTTGCCCTGCCCGCATTTTAATTTGTGGTTTCTTTTTTTCAGATCAAAGAAGAAGTGATGGGTGTCTTAGGATTCATTGATTATGCCTATAAGATATTTGGATTCACTTATGAGTTAAAGCTATCTACGGTACGGTGATCTTCATTTTTTCTGAATTAACTGCTTGTTCTTTTATTACCATGCCACGTGCTTTTATAATGCTGAATAGTCAAATCCTGTTAAGAAGAGAAGTTTCTGTATAAAACTCAAGTATCTTTAAATTGAAATTATACTGTCAGGAAAAATAATTCCTGGACAATCTGATTGATCACTGGGTGAATAACCATCTTTCATTTGTGGGTTCTGCATGTGTATTCACAAATGTGTGCACAACTTTGATATGATGTGTCCTTTGATATCTTTATTTTAGAGGCCAGAGAAATATCTAGGGAACTTGGAAACATGGGAGAAAGCTGAGGAGGCTCTTAAAGCTGCCTTGGAAGAGTTTGGGAAGCCTTGGCAGGTATTATTTTCCTTATTTACTTTCTCTCTCTACCTTTGAACTGATGGCAATCTGTCTCTGCTGAATCTATCAGCTTAACTACTATTCTGATCAACTGTAATTCCTGCTATTGATTTGAAATGTTTTAATCACTCAATATTCTTACAGGCCAGGTTTTGGTCAAGTAGCAAGGAAGAGTTGTTTCCTAATGAAACTTCAGTCTATTAAATCGTCTCTAATCTGATTGATATGCTGTAGGATCCTTGGGATGCCTGATTAGCTAGCTTCCCTATTGTGTGAAACCTTTTCTGTTTCATTGCTTCTTGATGCTTGTGTTTTGGGTTATATTGTACAGATTGATGAAGGTGATGGAGCTTTCTATGGACCGAAAATAGATATAAGTGTATCTGATGCGTTGAAAAGGAAATTTCAGTGTGCCACATTGCAGGTTGAGATTTCTGGGTGTTATAGTCTTTCCTTCTGTGGCAGTGTTGCAGAATTTTTCTTTCCTTCTGTGGTAGTGTTGTGGAATTTTACACGATAAAGCTTTTTGTTGCAGCTTGACTTCCAGCTTCCAGATCGATTTGAGTTGGATTATTCGGCGGAGGATGAAGCCAAGAGGGAAAGACCTGTTATGATACACAGGGCCATCCTAGGGTCGGTTGAGCGTATGTTTGCCATATTATTGGAGCATTACAAGGGGAAATGGCCTTTCTGGCTTAGTCCTCGCCAAGCAATTGTCTGCCCTGTGTCTGAGAAATCCCAACCTTATGCAGAAGAGGTTAGCTTTATATTTCTTAATTGGATGGACTTTCTAATGTTTATATATACACAATTCACTTTGACATTATGTGAATTCCATGCTGCAATCTTGTTCATTTCTTCAGGTGGTGTGTGATTCTTTATTTTTTCTTTCTTTCTAAATCCTGTATCTGGATTTTTTTTTCATTGGGGTATAATTCCATACATTGGTGTTTTTGCATCTGTCAATAAGGGTGTTCAGAAACTAATTCTGCCTTGCTGACACAAAAGAAACAATAACTTGATCTGATATGGAATTTTCAGGTTTGTTAACTAATTCGGTAGGTACTGACTATTGAGAGGTATAATCCCATACATTGGTGCTTTTGCATCTGT